>AYEL01084925.1:0-50699 GCA_000484575.1 Olivierus martensii
TATATATTTAATTAAATTATTAATTTATTTTAAGGAAATGTTTTTAAGATGAAAATCTTATCATCAGTTATAAAAAAAAGTGAAATTAACCTAGAGAAAGTAATATATAATAACAAACTTAAGTTTCAATTAAATAGAAATATGGTAAACAGATATGTTATTAACAATGAAAATCATAATAAATAATACATAAAATGAATAAACTGAACAGGCATATTAAGATATAAAACATGAAATAATTAAGAATAGAAAAATATAAAAAATGAAAGCATGGCTGCAGTATTAAGATGTACAGAAGATATCAGTGTGCAAGTAATGTGTTGAGCATCAAATTAAAAAAAATATCTATATGTTGCATCAGTATTTTTATAAAAATATTCAGGATCCTTAAGGATTCACTCTGGGAGGGATTTCTGTTTAGATAGGTCTAGCTATCCTTTGGGATTTTTTATATAAATTTCTGGATAATAAAATAAGGAAGAAGTATGTGCTGTTTTCATTAAAGATTTTAACTGATTTATAAATATTCCTTGGTTTACAAAGGTTATTGTAAACCAAGGAATAAAGTTAAAAACTAATTGTTAAGTGAAAATTTCTAAATCAGAAATTCATTTCCCGTTAAACTTTATAAACTAAAATTCAAGAGAATTTACTCTAAATGAACCTAATATCTGCCAAATTTTCTCTCTTGATATGTTTAATAGAAATTTTGAACATTTGAAATAATTTAAAATAATTTTAGCACCAAGTCATAATTAGAATATTTATTAATGATTAAATTTTTAATTTTAAATGTTAAACTTTAATTTTTAAAAAACTTTGAATTTTGAATATTAAATCATATTTTTAAGTTAAGCAGATTCATATTACTGTATTTTCCATTTAGGCTATTATGAATGAATGCTTTGTAATTAATTTAAAATTATTTTCAGAATGTGATTCAAGTTTAAACTTAGCATGTGCTATATGCTTTAAAATGTTCTAGAATTTTCTAAATAGCTTTGTTCTTATTTTATAAATATTTTCTTGCATTATCTTACGGTTCAAGCTAGCACTAATCAAAAGTGGAAAACATATAAACTTAGAAGTACTTTCTACTTTATTAAGTCATCTTCAGCTACATTTTACATATAAAAGATGGTAGAACATAAGAACGCATAAAAAAACGAGTACAGAATAAAAAACGACATAACTCAGATTAAACTCTTCATGGAAAATTAGGAGACGTGAGACACGTAATTGAATTTGGATATCCAGATGAAATAAAAAAACGAGTACAGTATAAAAAACGACATAACTCAGATCAAACTCTTCATGGAAAATTAGGAGACGTGAGACACGTAATTGAATTTGGATATCCAGATGGTAATGTGAGATCGCGACTATATAATTGTATAGTGCGCATTTTCTCTATGATGAAGTATTAATTGTATGAAGAAATAAGTTAAAAAGAAACGAAAAGAAAAGTGAAGTGTAGATGGATGAAGTTTCTCGTTGACTACGGAAACTTCTCCCAATAAATAATACGGAAAAAAGGATAAATTTAATATAATTATAAATAAAAGAAAGAGTTTTGTAAAATAATATATAAACATCCTCAGGAAGATGTTAATTTAACGATAAACAATCAATTAATGTGTCTCGATTATCAGCAGAATTGTATATACGAGACATGATGGCGATGACACGAGATCAAATTGCGGGCAGGTATCGCCAGGAACGAGTTAATGTAAAAGATATTTTCTTGTATTTTTGTGTATAGCTGATGATGGTACAGAGTACAGAAAAAATTCCTGTTAAATAAAGCTGTTTTAAATATTTACTGCAGAAAGTGCTGTATTTTAGAGTTTAATAAAAAATAATGATATAGACATAAGGTACTCTCAAATATGTCAAAAAAATCATTTGATATATCAAATTTTGGAAAAAAAAGCACATTGCCAAAAAGGAATTCTTTAAAAAATGTTATTCTTTTGTAAATAAGTTCAACAGTTAAGCACATCATAATGGCACAAACCAACATTAATAATATATAGGATTAGTTAAAAGGTGAAGATAAATTTATAAATTAAAAATAAATGTTAAAATATAATAAAAAAATTGTTTCTTTTCTATTTATAAATTTTAGTTCAAATATTTATTATATATAATTTTTTATTTAAAAAATAACTAAAATTTATAAAAATTTACCAAATCCCAATAAAGCTGTTGTGGAGTTGGTTTTTTTAAGGAATATATAGTACAACTTGCACCATCAATAGATCTAAATAAAAAATAATTACAGTATTTCAATTATTTTATTTAAGAAAATAAATTATATATATTTTAATTTCAATATATATATTTTAATGTTTTAAAACAATTTTATATATAAATAATTTCATGTTGATTGATCATATTAAGGAGACATCAATGAAATCATGAAAAGATAAATATCAAGATAAGATCAAGATCTAACTTCTAAATTTGTTATATTTTACAAATGTTTAGAATGTTTAGAAAATGAATGATAGATTTCTTTAAAGAAGAAACTTTTGATAACGAGTCTATGACAGTGATGTTAAATTTTTTTTTTTACTATGTGAGTTCTTTTTCTATACTAAGTTATTTGGCAATCTACTCTCTTATATAGATCATGTTCCCCCCAATCTAATATCTGATTATGTATAACTATGCAGTTAAATGCACTTACTCACTTTGGAAGCCCACTCTTCCAGTCTTAAAAAAACTTTAAAGAAACTAAAAACTTCATTTGTGTATTTAAAAATATTTATCACTTTTAATTATTTTAATACAACAAATATATTAAAATAAAATATTTATTTCTCTATTTTGTAAAATGAAAACTAGAAAAAACAACAGATTTATTATAAACTCATAAGTTACAGGAAAAAAGTTTAAAAAAAGTTAATGTGGAAATTTGGCACTGGAGTTTGCAATATTTTCATAGTCAGGTTGATATGAAGAAGTCGCCAATCATAGACAATCATCCAAATGATCATTTGTAATTTGATTTCTTGATTTCTTATGACATTCATATTTGAAAAAACAGATTCTGACAAGTATGTTGATCCGAAGCATGACAGAATTTTTTATGCAATATAAGTTAACATTGGAAATTTCTTCATTCCAAATGATAAGAAAATTACTGATTTGATAATTTTAACAAAAAATAAATAAACAATAATTTCTCTATTTTGTAAAATGAAAACTAGAAAAAACAACAGATTTATTATAAACTCATAAGTTACAGGAAAAAAGTTTAAAAAAAGTTAATGTGGAAATTTGGCACTGGAGTTTGCAATATTTTCATAGTCAGGTTGATATGAAGAAGTCGCCAATCATAGACAATCATCCAAATGATCATTTGTAATTTGATTTCTTGATTTCTTATGACATTCATATTTGAAAAAACAGATTCTGACAAGTATGTTGATCCGAAGCATGACAGAATTTTTTATGCAATATAAGTTAACATTGGAAATTTCTTCATTCCAAATGATAAGAAAATTACTGATTTGATAATTTTAACAAAAAATAAATAAACAATAGCAATACACTTAAAGAGAATTAAAAAATAATACAAAAATAAAAAATAATGATAAATAAAATATTATGTTTTCAGTTTAAATTAAATTTGTAAGTAAGGAGGAATAAATAACAGATTGACCAAAAATCACTCTGCGATCGACAAGTTGAACACTGCTGGCCTATGATATTAGAAAGTGAAGTAAAAACTGCACTTAAACCAATTATGATAATAAGCATCTAGAACTGAAGGAATACCAATTGAATTATTTCATGCTTTAAGAAGAAAGTTTATCAAAATTTTAAATATAATTTGATAATAAATATGGAAAACAGAACAATGGCCAATGGATTGAATATTTTCAATTCATAGACCATTGTGACCATTGTTTTATTCTAAACAAAAAAAAAAGATCAAAAATTTCAGCAAACTGTCAGACTATTGTATAATGTTAGTAAAGTGATATGGCAGGTATAAAGCTGCTTTCAGAACAGGAAAAGGCAGAAAATTTTATAAATAAATCATTATGTGGTTTATACATTACAGTAAAGCTTTTGATTATATGGATCATGGAACATTATGGATCATTTTAAAAGAAATAAATATTCTATATCATCTTATTAATATGAAGCTGAATTTTTATTGCAGATAGAAGAGGCAACTGGATAAGAAGGAATATGATGAAATTGAATAATTTCCCAATGGCAAAAATGCAAATGGCAAAATTATTTTTATTCATTTTTTTTATATAATAAAGTATAGAAATTGGAAATTTTTTTAATTATACAAGCATACCTCACTTTATGGTATTTCTCAGTTATATTCTGTGTTTTTAGACTTTTATATGATTTACCAAATGAAAAAATCTGTGAACACACAACAAAAAGAAGTCTGCTTTATAACAGTGATCTGGAACATAACCAGTGCAAAAACAAGATATGCCTGAATATAAAAATTATGTCATGTAAATGACCCCATTTCACACTTCATAAATCCAAACTCAGCATTAGAACAACGGAGTGCTGATTCTGAAATTAAAATTCAATGATTTTTATGTATTGCTCTGTTGGGAATTTTTTCATCATAAATTTCCAAAGAACAAATTTTCAAAATCTGGAACAAAAATTTAAAAATACATGTATTAACTAAGAAATTGTTAAATTTTAAATAGTAAAGTGACTTAATGGTTACCCTCATAATGTTTTTGTTAAATTTATGTATTATATTCCTGGTATGTATTATTATTCTAAATAGCAAGATCTTCCTTTCAATCAGGGAACAATATGGGCTATAATGTCATGAAAGTCCAATCACTGTATTTCAACTAGCTACAGCAATTTTTGTTAAAAAATTATTTTTCTAATTAATGCAAAATTTTAATTACATAAAAAAACCAAGTAATACACTAATACTACCTAATGATTGTCCAAAGCATACTTTTTACAGCAACAGTTCATTTCCTATTGATTTGCATTATATAAGTTCATTTGCATACTATATTGAGAAGGGCTGTTGAAGTTAATATGACTGATCCAAGATGGGTACTATTACTCTGTTGTTGTTTACAGACAAAGTGATTATCAATTGATATTTGCTGAATGGTGAGATTAAAGTGATAAAATTATTTACATAGAAATAAATGTGATGTGATTCTTCCATGAAGCAGCAAGAAAAAATTCAACTCTTCAAACTCAATCCTAATCAAAATTACCATTGCCATTCAAGATGATCATTAATACAAAAATAAGGATGTAATGATGGATGTAGAAATTAAAAAAAAGAGATTAAAATTTTACAAAAAATATGGTAATCTTATGAGGTAATCAGAAAACACCATTTATTTTTTACAGTTATTATTCATTTCATTATATAAGAATAATAAAAAGATGTTTGTATTTTTTTTTTGTATTTGCAGATAATTCATTTTTTGAATTATTTAAATTTTCTTTCATCCAGATAATCATCAGTCCTATTTGATTTGCAAAATAAATAGATTTTTACAGTATTTAAACAGAGATTAATAATTTCTTTACTGATTTAACAAATTTCCAGATAAAAATTACATTTCAATTTCCAGACTCTTATATTCTCATAAAAATATCACATTAATTCAAAATTTATTCAAATCAATATGGTATAACTCAAGAAAAACTTGTTTTCCATTGATATATAAAGACTTAATCATAAAATGTAAAAATTCCTGTTATAATACATTATTTAATATTTGAAAGATTAAAGTATTTTGAATTAGGAAATAAATTATTAGGAAGTAATTTTTTTACAAAACTAATTTAATAATTAAAAATTATTTCAGAAAACAGCTTTTTGAAATTCATCAAAATATAAGTGAATATCAAAATATTAAGATAGAATAATTTTTAAAATCCTCATTTTTTGGTTCACTCTCACTACTTATAATACATTATTTTCTTTTATAAAATTACTAAGAATTTCTATTATTTAAAGATGAATAAAATATTATTTGAAAATTTTGTACTTGTTATTTATTTTAAAATGTTACATACACTTACATTAAATTCTTTATGTAAAATTTGCTTAAATTTTTACTTCTATTTCATAAAACTAGTTCATATTATTATTATTTAAAACTTAACTCACTCAGTGCTAGATATTGAATCATCAGTTGTAGAAACAAGAATCAAGTGGTTTTCTGATATAGAGAGCTGTTCAACTCCAAGGAATGGTCTTAAACCAAGAAGACAAACTGCTTCTTCACTGTTTGGACAAGTCTGAAAATATGTTATAAAAAAATTTTAATAAATTTATTTTATTAAAATTTTGTTAATAAATATAAATTTATAACATAATCAAAAGTCACAGAATATTTTTGTTATGAAAATAAAAAATAATCACATATAAAATGATAAGCACTGAGTTTCAAATGGAAAAAATAATTTATTAGCATTTTTTGAGTACTTTTCGACTTAAAAAAGTCATCTTCAACATTTAAAAGAGCAGAATACAGAATATTTTGGTAAAGAAAGTGTGGAATACTTTTTAAATTTAAATATTTAAAGAAGGAACAAATTAACTACAATTATTAAGTTGATGTAAATATTAAATAGAAGCATTAATATTAAATAAGTTATAAAAATGTTAACTGCAATAAATAAAAACAATGGTAAATGTGGATTTGTTATGTATCAAAATTATATAAACCATTGAGTTGGTATGTTAAAAGGAGGATTGTCATTTATGACATAGGATTTCTTTTTGTATTGTTCAATAATAATCGCCTCAGCCATTTTAATATCCTCTGCTTTATTCACTGTTCTGACAACTTGTGCCTGAGTCCATTCTATGGTGATGTTGTACTGGTAGAAATGCTTGATTAGCACTGTGTTAAAGGCGATTATGAAATTAAATAATTACAGTGATACCTTGGTTAATGACAGCTTCGGATAATGACTTACTTGGTTAATGACGAGTGGTTGTAAGGAAAAAATATCTCGGTTAACGACTCCTGATTATGTGAACTTCCAACAAAATAGAGCTCTATAACAGCTCATTATCGCATCACGTGATTCATTAGCTCAGTTGTTAATCATTATTTTTTTATCACAATCAATTCAAATCCGACAATATCATTATTAAAATTAATAAAATTATAACCATATAAAAATATATTTAAGTAAATGATAATTAACATATAGTAATGAAAACAAATTATTTAATTAATTAAAAATAGACGTGCAACAGTTCACTAGTTTTTAGTTTCTTAAAGATGATTTCTAGACGATTATTATTTTAAATTCTGCGAACAAAGTCTGATTCTATTGTTTGTTTGTGTTATATATTATTTGACACCTACAAGTGGTGTGACATCGCAGTTTCGGATTCTATTAAAAGGAAAAAAAGCATCTGTCCGAGATCCTACAGTTCATATAGACCTGGGCTGTCCAATTATAATGAACCTGAGGACCATAGCCATGTTTACTAGAGATACGGATGGCCGCAATTACAAAAAAAGGGGCGGGGCTTTGGTACTTGATACGCTATTGTCTCATGGAATGCATAAATATAACGCTTTTTGGAAACCCTGTCTCAACAAACAGAATGCATAAATATAATGCTTTTTGGAAACCAATTGCTGTTGTCTCAACAAATGGAACGCATAAATATAATGCTTTTTGGAAACCAATTTTATTTCCAGATTAATAAACCTTATTACAAAGGAACGCATAAATATAACTCTTTTTGGAAACCAATTTTATTTCCAGATTAACAAACCTTATTACAAAATTATATTACCAGATTGCATCCAAATAATATGTTACATGTTAACAAAAAGTTATAAAATATAAACAGTTAAAAAATATCTACAAACCTTATAACAAAATTATATTTACCAGATTGCATCCAATAAACATGTTAACAAAAACTTATAAAAATATTTTAACAAATTGCATCCAATAAACATGTTAACAAAAAGTTATAAAATATAAACAGTTCAAAATTGTAAACATAGTATGCATGTACCTATTTAATATGATAAATGAGGGCGAGCAGCAGCATTTACCAGGGCTGGATATTTACATCCATTCCTGTTGTAGCTATCTGCAGAATATGTAAAAGAAGAATCTCCAAGGCAGGTTCTGAATTGATTCTAAACTATCTTCATATTAGAAAATGCACTTTAACACAAATAAGTATAGTTGTCCTCTGTTATAACACAGGTTTGAGGGGTGGTGATCCGACCTGCGTTATAAGACAACCACGCTATAACTGATGGCTTCTCTTATTTTTAATTTAATGATTCTAAATTAGAGAATAAGAGAAAGCTGTCCAATTTATCCAAGGTTCATAATCTTCCTTTTTCTGCAATCTATCCTCGTATTGTGCAATGTATTGATTATGCAATGTATTACATTTTTCTCAGAATCTCTTTCAAACGAATGGGGAACAGGAAAGATCCACAATATATCCGAATCTGCGGTATAAACGAGAGCGTTATATCCGGGGAGCATTGTACTACCAAACATTGATATTACTTTCCGACTAAAATCACAAAAGTTAGGAAAACGTTTGTTAAACAAAGCAATTTACCCATGTGATTTGTTATGAAAAAGTCAATTTCCCACCGCTACTAATATACTCAATTTTCATTTTCTAATTTATGTTTTTCTCATTCATTTCACAAATGCTACGAATTTATGGTAAAATAAAAATAAAATTAAATTTAAACGTAAAATAAAATTAAATTAAACAGTAAAATAAAATTAAAACACAATGTCACAACAACAGTCACATAATCACTGAAATGGTGAGTGTTAGAAACCAAAAAATAACTAAGTGAGTGTTAGAAACTAAAAAATAACTAAAATACAGTCACAATTCAAAACTTTAAATTTAAATAGCTAAAAAAAATTGACGTGATTGAAAGTCTTATAAAAATGTGCTGTCATTGATAGCTTTTTGATCATTAAATAATTACTAATTATTATTGAAAAAT
Source organism: Olivierus martensii (assembly GCA_000484575.1). Classification (NCBI taxonomy): domain Eukaryota; kingdom Metazoa; phylum Arthropoda; class Arachnida; order Scorpiones; family Buthidae; genus Olivierus; species Olivierus martensii. The sequence goes on from AYEL01084925.1 coordinate 9,003, forward strand.
TAATTAATTAAGTTAATATAATTGAATTTTAGGATTCTTTTTATTAATCTCTTAAAAAAGTAATAAATAAGAGTGAAAAAAAACATAAAAAGTAATATTATATCACAAATCGTGAAAGCCTCTCGCGGGCTGCACAAAATAACTTGGCAGGCTACCTTTTGGACAGCCCTGATATAGACAATAAATCGGCAAATGCGTGTCACTGTTCGTTCGCCATCAAAAGGCAAAATCAAATCTTATCGTATACAACACTAGTCTACAAAATTAAAAATTTTTTTTTGGAACTGAAACAGCTATAAGTGAATTTTATTCTCTTTAGTATGCTGAATCTGAAAATGAAGTAAGTTTTTCTCCATCACCCATCAAATTATTGTTATTACGCCCTTAAGAAATTGCATAAAAATAAGAATTTTGCAAAGTAATGAAGTTTATTGGTGTATTAAATTTTATATAATGTTAAAAAAATTTGCAATACTGATATTTTATTTAGCTTATTACATAATAAAATCTTGTAGAATATAACTATAAGAGAGAAAATGCACCTGAATCTTTCATAACTGGATTCGTTGAACTTATAAGATTACCTTTTCCTTCGGCGTAGGGTATGATCTTTTTGTAGAAACCAACAGTAGTCACTCATCATCGATTCATCCCATCTACCTTGGTAACGCTGCTCAATTTGCATTATATCCTGGTGAAAGCGTTCACCCTGCTCATCACTCACTGCACCTAAATTTGATGGGAAACAATCCAGATGGGAATGCAAAAAATGAATTTTTAATGACATCCGGCAACCTAAATTTCTATAGTTCAACAAAAGATTTTGTACTAAAAGATCATTATTTTCTGCTTTGTTATTTCCAAGAAAGCCATGAACTACATCTTTAAATGACTTCCATGCCTTCCGCTCTAAGTCATTCAGCTTGATGTCAAAATTTTCATGATTGAGTAATTTTCTAATCTGAGGTCCAAGGAATATTCCTTCCTTTAATTTGGCTTCACTTATCCTAGGAAACACTTAGCTTAAATATTTAAATCCTTGTCCTTCTTTATTCAGTGCTTTAACGAAATTCTTCATCAACCCCAATTTTATATGTAAAGGTGGCAAAATTATATGCTGAGGGTTGACTAAGGGAACATACTTAATATTTTTTTGTCCAGGAATGAATGTATCTCTTTTTGGCCAATCTTTAACCACATAATGTGCACTTGGTTGCATGACTGTTCCACAAACATAAGAAGCAGCAGTATTTTATAAAGCCACCTTGCAGACCAAGAAGGAGACCAATAACTTTTAGGTCACCACAGATATGCCATAAGTGAGCATCATAATTGACTGCTTTTAAAATTAAAGACATACTTTCATGTGTCTCTTTCATTTCAAAAGCATGTGCTACTGGTATAGATGAACTCTTATTTGAATTATGCAGTAGCACTGCTTTTAAGCTCATTTTCGACGAGTCTATGAATAAATGCCAATCAACAAGCAAAAACTAATCAAAAGCAAATAATGATATATTTGATTATATCATAAATAATTTTGGTTGTATTAAAAACCTGTTGAGGATTAGTTGCTATTGATAGAATGATAGTTGTAGATGATGATGTTTTTGGTGTGTGAAAGACTACAGATCTTTCTGATCCATTCTGCAAATAATTCAGCAGGTGGGCAGGAGATCTCAGTTTGAATACTGATGGAAGTGGTGTTTTTAGTCTTCACTGCAGCTGCAAAGGCCAGATGAAATAGGGCGACTTGCTTGCAGGCCTCGGCATACAAGATATTTTGAGTAACTTGAGAATGAAAAAAGTCTGTATCCTTCCAAATAACTATCATAGATTTCAAAAATCTGTTAATGCCAATAAAAAAGGAAGTCATAGTAGGGCTACTTGATGGTGATTTTCAAATGAGTTGATTATGCAAATGAGAACAATTTCAAATCCTATCTCATAAACTGTAACATATAGGGAAATATTTCCAATTACAAACTTGTTCAGCATTCAATTCTGAACATTTATAAAAACTTTATCAAAATCGGATGAATACTTTACCCAAAAATGGAAAAAAATATTTTTATCTGCAAATCATGTCACATGCCCTTCTGCATCTGATTCTGGAAATTTCTGGAGGTTTCCACAGCAGTGTCATTTTACTGTTTAACTGACAAAAAGCCACATTCACATATGTGCAATTCAATGTACAAGTACAATACAATAGCTGAATTCACATTTAATGAAATGACTGTCATGATCAAATGCTATGATGCTGTTAATTTGAATGTTGCTGCTGCAGCTTGACTTTATCAGGAAAGACATCACTCAACATGGATATATACATCAATTCCTGGAAACACCCAAGATCAGACTGGCTACAAAGAGCAACTGATGAGGCCACAACTACAATCATTCTTGTATTACAACAGTAGAAGATCGTCTAGACTGCATCATTATTGCTTGTTCAGAGATTTCTGTTGACTCTCTAAAGGCTGTGAGGAATTCCATCCAGCATCATGCTCAACTGAACTTGAGTGCTGGTGGAAGACATTTTTGTCACATCCTTGATTAGTTTTTGCTTGTTGATTAGACTCTGAGTTTTCAATTTATTGATTTGGGAAATTATGTTTTGGTGTTGGTTGTTATTTACATGTCAGAAATAAGTATCAATCCTTTGCATGTAAAAATGTTTTTGTTTCATTTTTGGGTAAATTATATATCCAATTTTGATGAAGTGTTTTTAAAGTGTTCAGAATTTAAAGCTAAACAAGTTTGTAATTGGAAATTTTTTCCTATCTGTTGCAGTTTGAGACAGAATGTGCAATGTTTTTATTTTTAATAAGCTCATTTGACAGTCACCACCAAGAAGCCAACCCATGACTTCCTATTTGTTGTCATTAAACAGATTTTTGAAATCTATAATAGTTATCAAATTATGTTGAGGGGTACAGACTTTTCTTCCACCCTGTATTACACATCACATTTCTGCTTTAGTATTTTATTTTTTGCTACATAAAATTGTTAGCATGGACAAATGTATTTTCTTCATTGTAAAGAATAAATAGTTTATATTCAACATTACTATAATATATTAATTTTCTTTTTAATGTGTTGAATATTCTTAATTTCAATGGATGAGAAACCAAACTTGCCTATAAGTAATTACGCTCTGAAATTTTTGAACATACTCCTATTGTAAGTCAGAAACCTCTTGAAATGTACATTGTATTCAATTTTTCATATTACAGTTTACACAGCAATCAATGCATAGATAATCAACTTATATGTAAGCACATTATCTTATTTTAGGGCAATTAAATTTATCATATAAACAGTACTATAAAAAATTCAGAGAGATAATAATTTGAATTACATATCCAAATTAAAACTGATTGAATTTAATTAACAGTAACAAATTTTAATTTCACTTAAATTACTTACATTTCCAAGATTATCAATATTTTCAATTTGGTGAATAATTCTGTGGCTTAATCGTGAAGTATATGTTTCCAGTCCAGTTTCAGTTAAAACATGTATTAATTCTGGTTCTATAACAACACTTTTCATTGGTGCAGTATATGTATATTGACATATCAATTGTGGGTTTGTCATTATATCATATAAGTAACCTATTTGTGATCCAGAAAGGAAGCATCCTAATCCTTTTAATTTATAATATGATGGAGAGTGTAATGGTGAATTATTAAGAAAATATGATTCTGACACAGCAACAGCGGCACTTAATGGATCTACTATTAAGCCATTAAATTTATCTGCAATTAAAAACAAATCATTAAAAAAATATTTATAGTATAATAATAAATTTTTTGTAAATAATCATTAAATATTCCAATTTCTATTTTGACAATATCAAATACTGAAAAATCATAATATGAATTATTTTTTTCATTCCACAAATGGAAAATAATAACTGCTATAAGAAACTAGAAAATTTTTTATATTTCCGCAAATTTTTTATTAAGCAATAACATTATTATGAAGGTTCCATATTAATCAAGAAACTATAAGCAGTTTTCCCTTATTTTACAAATGGTTATTTTATAAATTTTCATATTAATGAACTATGTTAATTTGTTACTTGTTTTTTAATTTACAAAAATAATTTTCACTTTTATAAAAATTATTTAATCAATTTACTATAATCTGTTTAAATCATGATTATCTATCTTGATTTTTATAATAATTTGTAACCTTTAATTCATAGCTAAATAAATTTTTTCTGAAAACTTCAAATTATTTTATAAAATCATTATCTCCTAAATAATAGAAAATAAAAGAGCATTGCTGATATATAGCATGTAGAAATGGCAACACTAACCTTGCAGAAAGATTTATGAATATATAATAGATTCATTCAAAAAATAACTATCCCCAATTTCACCTAATACAGAAATGATTAATATAGCAAGAAAGTTATTATTTTTGGATATTTAAATTTTTACATGAAATAGTGAATATCATTCGACCATATAAAATAACTGATATTTCCTTTTATTACCAAGAACATTGTATGATTTTTATTCTTAAAAAACAATCACATTCACATTGTTATTCTATTGAGATTTTTAAAATTTATAAATATATTAATATAATTAAAGTTAACATTTCTTCTTCATTTTTCTTAATATATTACATATGTATACACTACCTTATAACCAATTGTATATTTTATTTAAACTCTGTGTAAATCTTTAATTGATTTGCTTCATAGCTTTGATTTGTTTTTTCCAAATTGGGTGTCATAGCACTCCAAGGTACCATATAACAGCATATAAGATGTTGCAAATGTAATAGTCTAAAAAAATTAAGTTGATAAATACAATGTACAATGTAGTGATAGTACATAGATAACATTCCATCCACAATTAATACTTTTAGAGTAAATTTCATTTTCATTGTGATAACACTATTCTTTTGTGAAACTGACTTTTCTGTGGTGAGCAATATTAAATCTCTTGATATACATTTTAAATTAATATCACTTAATTTTTGAATCAACATTTAATAAGAAATTATTAAGAATGTCAATCTGAACAAATTCTTTTAATATCTTTGTATATTATATAAAATTCTTAAATTTATTATTTAAGTGTTAATTAGTATTATTTTTTATGTTTAAAGTCTTTTTAATTTTTTTAATTGTAATGCTTTGAATTATCTATCTTTTTAAGTTATATGCCATTAAAGCTTTCAATCTAGAGTACCATTTTGCCTTGCTAACCATTCTTGCATTTTGGATTATATGATATAGAATTTAGTCAATAGGGATGTGAATTTATGACATAAAGCAATTAAATATGAAAGAATTACAATTTTATTATATAGATTAATTAAATTTATAAATCTGTAAACTGATTAGTAACAGTAGCAGACTGGAAATAAAAAACTTCCTATTTAGAGATTTATATATCTTTATTGTTTATTAAAAGGATAAAATTGATTTTTATATTAACATTTTATATATTTTTGAAATTATAAATAAAAACTTAATATTGTTTACATTAACATTCTACTGTATATGATGATTAAATAAATGTATACAAACATAACCTTAGGCAAGAAAATTTAATCATTTATATCAAGAAACATTTTTGATCTCGAAAGTAGGCTATTTTTAGCTATAATTCCATCATTTTAATTCTAATTGACCTACTGTTCTAGGGCAAAAATGATTCTTGAATAGAAGCAATTAACTTTTCCTGTTTAAAGCTTAAACTTAACACTTAAAACAAGTTTAGATAAATATTAATTATACGAAATGTTAATTAAAATATTAATTATAATTATAGGTTTAAATAAATATTCTTTATTTCACTTTGTTTCAAATAAATGGTATTTAGTTAAACCTATTCTTTTTAAGCTAGAGGTTTTTATTTATAAATTTTTCAACAGTATAATTTGTTATTTACTTTGAACAATACAATGCAAATTTGCATTGTATTGTTCAAAGTAAATAACAAATTATATGACTGTGGCCAAAAAGTTCTTACCATCATCATGACATGAATGTGCTAGGGATCTGAAATTTTTTTAAAGTAAAGTAAGAGTTAAAATTTTTTTTAATAAGATCTCTTCCTTCTCCACATATCCACTTCTTAGAATCATATACTTCTCATATCTATGGAACAGTTGTTTAATCCCATCTTTGTAAAAGTTGGCAGATTTGTAGGCAAACCAGTTCTCTACAGCAGTAATGGTTTCCTCATTATTGAATAAACTTCTTCCCCATATTTTAAAACAAGAAGTCATCTAAAGATGTCAGGTTGGGAGAATATGGGGTTGGAATAAGGTTTCATAGCAGATGAGGCCAAAACTAGCACTCCCAGGCAGGCTATCTACATAGCCACAAGCCCTCTTGGCAAACCTGGGCAGATAGACTTGGCTCAAGTCAGATAACACACTCTAATCAATACTAACCAGGATTAACCATAACGTGATTTGAATTGGTTAATCCCCTGATTAGTATTGATTAGACATTTTCTAAGATGTGTATCTTTTGATCTAGATCAGGGGTGGCCAACTTGTTTGGCATTAAGATCGACTTTATATGTTAATAATGAGTTTGCGATCTACCTTCAAAATTCTTTGTTTGATGGTGAGAGTAGAGATAGGAGCCAAAACCACATATCCCAAAAACGATATTAGTCCAAAACGAGATATCCTGCAGTGGTGACTGTTTTTTCCTTTTACTTTACTCATAAATCTCAAACACAATACTTGACTTCAACTCTCACAACTGTCAATTCATAGGCACTATGTTGGCATCGTCAGCGAATTTAGAATTTTGTCTAAATGCTCTGCTGCTACCGGGCATTGTCAGCGAATTTAGAATTTTGTCCAAATGCTCTGCTGCTACCGGCTTATTCTGTTTTGGGCCATATCAGACAATAAAGCAAGTTTGGCTTTAGTTGTCTAGAGAAGGCACTATATAGTTGAAATTTTGGCTTTAGTTCTCTAGAGAAGGCAGTAAGAGAGTCGTCCGATAACTTAGGATTGACTACAAATCGTTCAGCGATCGACCTGTTGGCCACCCCTGATCTAGATATTCAAATACAGTGACATGTAAAAAATAAGCAGTCGTATAGGTTAAAAAGCTCATATATATCTTCATAAGATTAGGCACAAAAATTCCATTTCTGGAATATTTTTTTTTTAAACTCAGGACCTGTTTAGCAGATAAACAGATGGATTGTTTAAATGTATTGAAGAGCTATTTTAACAAAAACTGTCAGTATTTGTGAAACAAATGCAATTATTTTTTCATTATTATTGAAATGCATCTATTTTTTCAATATAATTAAAATATTAAATAAAAAATAAATATAAAACAACCTAATATTATTTGTTTTCATTTTACGTGATTTTTTTCTGCCTCATGTGGTTTTTATCCTTATTAAAAACAGATATTTTTTTAATTAAACATTTTTTAAAATCTTGAAATTGCTGATGGCTTGCCAAAGAAGAAAAGAGAAAAAGAATCTCAAATCTTGAAAGAGAATCTTGAATTTCAAGAAATAAATTAATTACTAATTTGGGAATTCTCGATTCTCGAGAAAGCCAAAAGTTTGGGAAAATACAATCACTATTGTATTTTCCCAAACTTTTGGCACACTAACTACCACATCTATCTTCAAGCACCAGTTGTTCAACTTTTGCCACCACACTTGGTTCTGTGGCTGCTGATGGATGGTCTTCTCTTAGGTTATCCTGTAGACTGGTGTAACCACATTGGAATTACTGTTTCCATCATTTCACAGTCTCATATAATGGACATTTATCATAGCTTACATCTCTTTGTGGATTGTTTGTGCAGTTTTTCCCTTGAAGATGAAGGAATTTTATCATGGCTTGATATTCAATTTTGTCCTGCATGACATCACCTACTATCATACTTCTAACTCCAATTATACAGAACCTATCAAAACAAAAAAAAAGCATATATATTACTAAGACAGTAATCTAGCATTGTTTACAATTACAGATCTATAGCACATATACAACATAGTGAGGGCAAAGACTTCTTGGCCATCTCTCATATTTTAATGACTTTATATATATACCTAATTTGAATTAGGTATATATATAAATTCATTAAAATATGTTCCCAAAGAATATGTGTAAAAAAAATACACATACAATACAATAGATACGTTCCCAAAGAAGATACGTACCCAAAAGATAGATACAATAGATACGTTCCCAAAGAATATGTGTAAAAAAAATTCATGTAAAAAAATATACTGCATCTATGGAAAAATAGAAAATTGATTCCAGTCCTAAGAAATCAGCAAAAATAATACAATAAACCATGAGTTTTCATGTTAGAATCTTAAGCATTTTATTTCATAAAGATTGCACATGTATCATACAAAGTGCAAAGTCACAGATTAGAATGAATGTCAATACTACTAATTACCACTAAGCCTAACGGCTAGCGACTCTGCAAATTCCAGAGTTCTGCCTGGGCTCAAGTCTTTTACTAAGTTCTAACTTAATACTAAATTAAACTCAGAACAATAACAATGTAACGTCTAACTGACGAAACGAAACCGTCAATCGGAATTTACAACTACAAGTACCGATGAAGTGTTAAAATAAAACGAACAAAATGCTGTTAGAACTTACACTAATAAATTGAATAAACCTCAAACAAGTTAGATAATAAGAAAATATAAATTTATTAGACTCGAAAACACTTACAAAAGTGTTAACAAATGCTTTATTGAAACTATAATAAAGCAACAAACAAGTAATCAACAAACTTGTTTAATCTAACTCAAATATCCAAAATCCACAAAGGTATAAACCTTAAATGCTACTTAACTTCTAATACTTCCACCTCCGATACAAACTTCAAACAATAGTCGATCCTTACAAGAACTCAAATGTCACTCGCCAATTTTACGTCTGGATTCTGCACTTCAAAAACTTGTTGATTGTGTCAATCTTTTATACTCGAGTGACGAACACTTCTGCACTCGCTCATTTACATACTTATACGTAACAAGTTCATATTTATTAATTTACAGAGTAATTCATTCATGTCATTATCTTTACAATGAATTCATATATCGAACAAAACATTGACACGGATCATTCTTATTTTCACATATCAGTTCAGTGGTAAAATTTATGTAGATAAGATGACATCATTAACTGGGATAGCTCTTCCGGATACGGGTTCCGATTCCGTATCACGTGATTGCCAACTATGATGGAGAAGGTGGAAGTAAATTAACTTTTAAACTAAAATACCGGTATAATAAGTTAGCATATAGGAAAATAACGATAAATAATAGAGTGCATAATAAAATAAAAATAGGACAGGTCAAAGTCAACTTCCTCACAAAAGTAAATCATCATTTGAAAAGAAAAAAAAATCGAATTTTAATATCCAAAGAGATCGCTTTCCTTTTCGCTTTTGTTATAGGTGAATTATGTGACATTATGTAAGGGCAACTGAAAAATATTTCAGTTATAATTAACCCCTTGCCCTACAATTTAAGTAACTGGTACAAGTAACTTTACTTTGCAAGATCTCTCAGAAAGTATGTCTGCAGATCCGAATGCTGAGAAGGAATTGAGTGTACTAAGTTGCTTTTAGCCCAATCAGCTATAAAACATCTCCAAGATGTTTTGGTTACATTTGGCCCCGCCAACTTACAACGTCTCTGAGACTATATTGTAGGCTAAGGGGTTAATAAAACAAAGATTTTAAAACTATAAATTATGATTTATTGACTTTTACGCAAAATTAATTCCTTGTCTCCAATGTCACAATTATAAAAATAAAAGTAAAGCAAAATTTTCTTCTTAGAATTTGGGTCGATCGTGTTAAATCAAAAAAAGTCGTGTAAAAATAGAATTAAATTTTTTTTCTAATTCGTGTTAAATCAAAATCGTGTAAAAGAAGTTCGTGTAAAAACAGAACTGGGTGTACTACTTTAAATAATATCCACTGTTAACTAGTCAAATTAAAGGAAATCAATGGAAACTGATCTTAGATATTCCTTAAACTAGATCAGACTGATACTATTAAAACAATGCAAAAATAAGTATTAGATAGAAATATTTGAATTATCAATACATTAAATCATTAAAATAATATCTCTAAACTTATGATCTTTATTAATATACATCAGATCAGATTTTATTTTTAGATTTCAGATCTTCATTAAATAAACATCTGAAATCTGAAAATATAAAAAATAATAAAATGATGACAAAAATAAAACAGAAATTATTAACTAGTTATTGATTTCAGAATTCTTTCAGCTATCTACAACTTTTAGGAATTTTCAGTAGTATTGATGCATGTATAGCAATAGGAAAAAACAAGTTTCATTCATACAATAATTAGGAAAGTTTTATTTTTTCACCAACTGAATAAAGCTTATTTTTTACATCTTAAGATTCTTCTTCTGAAAGATAGTTTTTTTATGGATGTATATGTTAATTCCATGAGAAATACTAAAAAAAATTTAAACAGAGCAATATAAAAATACAAACATTCTAAGGATATTCATATGAAAAGAAAAACTAATTTTTTAGTAATGATTTTTAGGGACTACAGAAATTGGGAGTAACTTTTCCAGTTTTTTCAATTTTCAAAATAAAAAATTAAAAAAATATTTTTTCTTTAATAACAATTATAAAAATAAATAAATATGAAATAATTTTTTTAACAAAATGTCCCAAATTCCTGACAATTCCAATTATTCAAATGTTGCAAGACAATGAGAATATTGTATAGTACTTACAATTATTTTAAAAACTTTAATATAATAAAGGAAAATTTTCTTAAATTATTTCTAAATAGGTAGTTTTATATATTCACTTTTTATAATTAAAAAACCTTATTTAATAAAGAATAGAAATATACCTTCAATATAAAAAGGACAAAAATTCAATCCTTGTAATCCACCATGTTCTCCATTTTCAGGAAAATATCTATATAATAATGTAATAATTTGAGCTTTACTGATAGTTATGTTCTCACAAGTTTCATATTTTGGATTGATTGTTACTTCAATATAACTTCCTGGAACATTAATTACAGGACCACAGATTTCATTATTATATGGCTTTATATTTCCTAGCTGATTAACTTTCAATATGCTAGGAAGTTTAATGGTTATAGGAAAAGAATTTTCATGAATTAAAGTAGACAGCTGTTGTTCATTATGCATGCATAAATTATCAAAGTATGTTTCAAAACACCATTCAATGCAATCATCATGATCATCAATTTTAGAATAATCACCATCTGATTTATTTTTTTCAGAAATTTCTGAAGAAGACATATTTTCTGGTACATCAGTAGAATCTTGAATTACATCAAAAATTACACGAAATACATGAATTTCATTTGTAGACATACAAGCAAAATAATCTTCAACTAATGCCATTTCTTGAACAGGAAAATTGAGTGAGATATTCATTAAATGATCAAAATCATGAAATCTTTGTTTTGAAATATCATGTATTTTTAAATTATATGAATAAATACTGATTGTTTTTCCTTTACCAATAACTAGTGATGCAGTTTTTTTACAACAACATATAGTTATTGCCATTTCATCTAAAGGTAATTCAACCATTTCTAATTGTCCACCACCTGACTGACTACTAGGAGTAACACATCCAGCTATACGAACTCTCATGGGTTGACCTTTCATATCAATCCACCAATTCAAATATACTCTTACGTAAGTAATGGGATTAGAATGTCTTGAAGATTTTCGTTCTAATGTTGCAACATAATTTCCTGCAATAAAATAAATTTAAATAAAAATTCCACATTGTATTAACAATAAATATCATGATATTTTCAATAAATATGAAGAAAATTTGGAATGTTAGTAATGAAAAAAATTTTTACAAAAATCATATTATTTAATAAAATTTTATAATATAAACTTTAAGGGCTTTTCTGCTTGTTGGCCTTGGTGGTCTAGCGGTTATGACGTTGGGACGTTAGCCCAAAGGTCCCCGGTTCGATCCCGGGCCGAGGCAGATTTTTTCTTCAGATAAATTAATTATAAATTCTGGTTCAATTATTAATTAATAGATGGCGCCACTCATTGATTCGGTGAAATTAATAATAATTATAATTACGAGATGGCGCTAACATTAGTTCAAATTATTTCCAATCATTAAATTATTCCGTTATAGTTTCAAGGGTTAAATTTGGCTAGAGAATTTAGGTTTATTTGGTATTTAATATAAGTAAATGATAAAGAATTTATTAAAAAATTTAATAATATAAATAAATAATCTATAATGAAAAGCCTAGAAATCATCTTAAAGAATGAGAATTATATAAATTTTAAACTTTCATTCTATTTTATTATAATAAACATTAATGTTATATATGTTGCTTTCAACTGAAATAATTTTCAGTTGAGTTAAACTAAAAATAGATTAATTTAAGGAATATCTTGAGTTGTAAATGTTTGTACCAAACATTGCATTAATTCTTGTTATTATTGTTCATTTAATTCATTCTAACATGACAAAAAATTAAAGATCTCCATAAAAATAATTAAATTTAATTTCATAAAAATTTTATACAAATTGAGACCATGAATCTAGTAATTATTTGTAATTTCTAGAAATAAAAGATGAAATTTCCTCTAAGTAAATTTTTCTGATAAGAGTTTACCTGTTAATATTTTGATGTTTTTTTTAGTTTTGAATGTTTATTAGTTATTTATATTTTCTAAAAATTATTTATTTTTACTAAATCAATCAGATTGAAAATGATTAAATTATAATGTATTTTGTAGCAATTGCATATTTAAATTTCTACCTATTTTGTTAGTTAGAAAAGAATTAATATTCATAGAATAATATGTTTTGAAATAATTACAGCAAATTTAAGTTATCACTGTTTCATTTGTTAGAGAAGATACATTTTTAGATAATTATTGAATTATTCTTTTTAATTTACAGTACAATAAAAAAAAGTGAACTGACACAAATGATTCCATTACATTAAGCAGTAAATTATATTCACTACATTAAGGTAGTGAACCCATCCCAAATTAGGAGAGATGGTCCCAAATTTTATCTATTCTTGAAATAATTATGTATTGTCCTGTTTTTTTAAACATATGTACTTAATGCTCTCATTGGAATGCAACCATACTTTGATAGTTTATAAATATAATTCCTTTAATCCAATACCTTGATATTTCTATACTTGATATAATTATTTTAATTTAAAACGACGTAAATAGCTCTTTATGCAAGGCAAAAAACTTTTTAATCAACTATAACATTTTCGGGCTAGATCATAGCCCATCCTCAAAGACAGAGAGGGTCAATCTTCGAGGTCCTCATCTCCACTTTTGAAGCGTTTGTACCAATCGTATGCAGTTCTTCTGGCAACAGTGTCTGGGCCGAACACAGTAATGATGTCGGTGATAGAATTAGCTGCTTTTTTGTTGGTACGATAGTCATAAAGGAGGAGCAGGCGAATTTGCTCTTTGGTTAGCAGATATTGGTTGGTCATGTTAAAGTAGAGTGAGAGGACTGGATTTGATATTTTCTTATAGCATGTACCCCGATCTGTTTATATACTACCATGGAACATTCTAGAATGTTTCAGAAAAAAGTTGTTTTAGAAAGTTCCAAAAAGTGCGAGAACTTTCTGTTCAATCAGATAGAAAATATTAAAATAATTAGACTAATGTACGACTAGCTCTTGCTGTGTGTAATTTAAAACAACGTAAAAAGCTCTTTAGGCAAGGCAAAAAACTTTTTAATCAACTATAACGTTTTCGGGCTAGATCATAGCCCATCCTCAGTACAAACATTATCTAAATTAACTGATTTTTACAATTCTAATTCTTTATAGAACATACAGATTTAAAATGTTCGGCATGTAGAACATCGAACATTAATATTTAAATTTTTTAAATTTTTACAATAGGTAGTAATAAACATTTATAATAAAAATTAAAACAAACAATTAAAAAAACATATATATAAATTGTATACATTTGTTGATAAAAATTAACCTTACTAATATATACCATATAGAATTACAAAGTACTATCCTATGGGGGTGTTGTGGAAGAAGGGCATTGGGTCTCCGTATGTCCTCATAGCAAGTATTATATTATATCAAAGAACCAGTGGATCATAAAGATATCCTGTGGAAAACTTAAAGTGGGGCTATATTTAACAAAACAAGTCTCAGTACGGACATCATTATATAGGTTAAATATTATTCATAGCGGCCCAGGTCCTTGATGCTGGTAGATCCTCTGGGGTGTTAGTGTTAATTAAGGTTTTATGCTTAGAACGTTTTAAAATCTCAATACTTTCATGGGTAGTCAATCCTCTCCCATCATATATAGGTTTAACTATTTTTGCGTCGGCCCATTGGATATCCACATTAAATTCGTAGAATTTTTCTGCTAATGCTGTATTCAGCCTACTGGCTCTTATGTCAGCTTTATGTTCGTTGATTCGTTTGTTTATATTATGTGCAGTACTCCCAATGTAAAACTGCATGGTACTATTATCATTATTAAGTAAGGGGATTTCATATACACCGGCTTTCCTATTATTGGGTATTGGGTCTTTTGCATTTCTTAAGTTACTATACAAACTTCTCAAGATGTATTCCATTTCTTAGATGTAGAGACACACATAGAAAACAGCAAATACATCACGAAGGTTTATAAAAAACCCACATACAAACTAGTAATGATTCCATCTTGGTCCAATGACCTGTGCTGCTATAAACTAGCAGTATTCAAGGCCTTATTTAACAGAATTTGTATTCGTACCACCAAATGGTCCGATGTGCAAGCCGAGCTAAATTACATCTTTGAACAAGGGAGAAAGTATGGGTATTCATATAAAACTATGTTGGGTATATGGTCTAAGATTTCTAATTACCTACTGAATCCCTGTCCCAAGCCATATAAGAAGTCGTCCACATACGACCATTGTAGATACATAGACCTCCCATACGATAAAGCGGTAAGGAAATTATTCAATAAAATACCTAGGTACTCCAATTATAAGATCGTCTGGAAAAGAGGAAAAACTTTTTATAGTAACTTAAGAAATGCAAAAGACCCAATACCCAATAATAGGAAAGCCGGTGTATATGAAATCCCCATACTTGATAATGATAATACCATGCAGTTTTACATTGGGAGTACTGCATCGTAATATAAACAAACAAGTCAACGAACATAAAGCTGACATAAGAGCTGGTAGGCTGAATACAGCATTAGCAGAAAAATTCTACGAATCTAATGTGGATATCCAATGGGCCGATGCAAAAATTGTTAAACCTATATATGATGGGAGAGGATTAACTACCCATGAAAGTATTGAGATTTTAAAACATTCTAAACATAAAACCTTAATTAACACTAACACCCCAGAGCAGCGGTGGCCAACCTTTTTGAAAGCAAGTGCGCAATGAAAAATTTTCACAGCGCCGTGGCACATGATCTTTTTTTTAGGTGGGTAGCAGATAGAATAGAGAAATATATTGCGATTACGATAATGTGATAAAATCATTATAGTTCATGGTACAAAAATGGTAAATAATAAGTAACAAAAATAACAATTTCTCATATATAAAAAGTTATCTTCTTCTTTGATGAGAAGGTTGATACTGTATGTTTTCACACAATTTTTCAAAATCATGACTGTAATTTGATATTGCTATTCTTAAGCAGTCATTCAAATTTTCATCCATAGATGTGATCAGAAACTTATAATTAATAAATTGCATTGAAGAAAACGTGGCTTCACTTAGATAAGTCGATCCAAAAAAGATTTCTCATCTGCTTTCGTTAGCTTGGTCATTATTCTCTTATATTCTCTAATATTTACCATTTTAACTGTTGGCTCCACAGTCTAAAATTAAATTAACCAATTCAAAAACTGCTTATTACCTTATAACGTACAGTTCAATACCATCATAGCACATTATAGCAGTTAAAAAGAAGAAATAAGTTTTATTAAACGAAAAATAAAAATTTTTTGAATTGGTTAATTTAATGTTAGACAGTTAAAATGGTAAATATTAGAAAATATAAGAAAATAATCGGTTAATTTAATGTTAGACTGTGGAGCCGACAGTTAAAATGGTAAATATTAGAGAATATAAGAAAATAATCACCAAGCTAACGAAAGCTGATGAAGGTATGATAAAAATACCGAAAGCGTTTTTAATTTTCGTTTAATAAAACTTAGCACATTATAGCAGTTAAAAAGAAGAAATAAGTTTTATTAAACAAAAATTAAAAACGTTTTCGGTATTTTTATCATGCCCTCATTGGCTTTCGTTAGCTTGGTGATTATTTTCTTATATTTTCTAATATTTACCATTTTAACTGTCTAACATTAAATTAACCAATTCAAAAAATTTTTATTTTTCGTTTAATAAAACTTATTTCTTCTTTTTAACAGCTATAATGTGCTATGATGGTATTGGACTGTACGTTATAAGGTAATAAGCAGTTTTTGAATTGGTTAATTTAAACTCTAGTTTTCCCGATTTCTGTAACAGATAATAACAAACTATTTAAAAAGCATTTGTGTGTATATAACAGACAAGTGAGTAGTTTTATATTTCATTATAGCTAACTAATTTATATATGACAACATTTTGCATTTCCTTATTCTAAATTTTGTCCCTAATCTTAATTCATTCCATACTTTTGTCCGTGCATGGCTTAAAATAATATGAAAAAACTTTTCCTGCTAATTAAATGAACATTTAAAAGTGGTTAGGATTTATCTGTTTTTATCCAATAATATATTTCAAGTACCCAAGTTACTATAGAAAAACATCTTTTAAAGAAATAACAGTTGAAACAACTACAGCTACAACAGAAAATATTCCAAACTTTTGTCTAGAGGTTGTATAATGTGCAGTAGGTCCCAGACTTACATGGTTTTGATTTGTTGTTTCAGAGATATGTGAATGTGGAAATATTTTATTTTTGTTAAATAAAAAATGCTAATGAAAAATTCATTAAATAATTTACATTTTTGCAAAAAATTATCATTTACAGGTTTAAAGTTTCTTACTCATGATTAAAGTTAGCTCAAATTTCATTTAGATATTCTGTTTGTTAATGCACCCATTTGTATACAAGTATACTTCATTCTTATGATGTTTATGTTCCAGACCATTGCTATAAAATGAATTGCAGCTTTCTTTCATTTGCTATGCATATAAAAAGCCTAAAACACATTTACATTATTATTAAGTGCACAGTTAGCACTAGGCTAAACATTCTGACCAAAGAGTTTGACAAAGAAAGAAATTGATAATTTGTTATTATAAGGATGGGAAAAACCAAAATGAAATTGATCATTTATTGAACTATTCACAAGGGATTGTATCAAAAGTGATTGCTAAATTTCAAGCAACTAGAGATGTAAAAAACTTGCCTCATATAGTCGTCCACATGCAACAACACTGAAACAAGATCGAAATTGATTGATATTGTCAAAAAAAATCAATTTGCTTCCTCATTGGAACTTAATCACGAATGGAGAACTACTGACACCAGCATCTCAGAGAAAAAGATTACATATCTTGTAAAGCCAAGAAGAAACCTTACCTTACACAGAAGCAAGAGTGTGTGTCTTAAATTGGCAAAAGCACACCAAAACTGAAGTGGAGATAACTGGAAATGTGTAATGTTTACAGAAGAATCCCAATTTTGCATTGGCTATGGCAACAACATTAGGAGCAAGATCTGGAGAAAAACTGATGAAAAAAATCACATCTGAGTGCCTTCTTTTTGCAACAAAATTTCCAAAATTAATGGTATGGAGTTGTATGACATGGAAAGGTGTTGGGGACATGAAAGGAATTATTAATACTGTTGCATATCTGTAAATTTTAGAATGTCTAGTGTTAAAACTGCAGACCATTATGAAAAAAGTGATTTCATTTATCAAGATGACAATGCTTCATGTCTCAGAGCCAAAAATGGAAAGATTGGTTTAAGGATAAAAAAAATACATCATTGCCATGGCCAGCTAACAGCCCCGATTTAAATTCAAGTGAATCTCTATGGGGTATCTTGAAAAAAACTGTTCAACAAGAAAAACCTAGTAATCTTGAAAATTAAAAAAAAACAACTGGATTAAATTGAAAGAAAACTCCAGACACTGAGAAACTTGTGACATCTTTGCCCAAAGAATAAAGGCAAAAGGTAGGCAACAACTGGATTAAATTGAAAGAAAATAACTCCAGACACTGAGAAACTTGTGACATCTTTGCCCAAAGAATAAAGGCAAAAGGTAGGCCCTACAGGATACTTTTATCTTTGTTTTCATCATATTCTATATTTTTGTCAAGTAGGAAATATAATTAAAGTGAAATAAAAAATTTTCTACTAATTAAAATGAAATGGGTTGTAATATATTTCACAATTGGACCATTTAAAATTTATTAATTCACAGATTTTAATGAAAAGCTCCAAATACAAAACAAGGAATTTTTGATATAATCACTGCCATAACATGTTAATTTTGTAATTTTACATTATGTTGGTTGCTAGAGCATTTTGCTATCATATTACTTAAAACTATTGAAGAGTTTTTGAAATTTTATGAAATTTGAAAATGAAATTTTATATTCGTAAGTGCAAATGTTTATAACTCGAGGAGTGCATGTATTTATAATTTTAATTTGATCTAATTTTACTGTGAATTAGCTATGATATAATAAAAAAAAAATGAATCATTAAATGAGATATCTGAAATATTTTTGAAGATAAAATATTGATAATTAAACAGCACTTATGAGTTGCAAATTAACCTTGGTTAAACTGCAATCTAGATAATAAGGAGTCTACTGTATATATATTATAACATACATTGAATGTATTCAGCAATTTAAAATCAAATTAACAAAATGCAAAACTAAGATGGCACTCTTTAAACTGCTGCATTAGGTAATTTCATTTGCAGTGCTAATTATAACTTTATAAATTATATATAAGGCAAGATTTTATCATACTGCAATTATAGCATTAGAACCTTTAAAGCAGGAACCTCTAACCTCTAACCTTTTGGTTTCCTTGGGCTACATTTGAAGAAACCAAATTGTCTCAAGCTGCACATAAAATATACTAATTCTAACAATAGTTAAGCAAAAAAGTCAGTAAATAATGTACAATAAATGATATCCACTATGACAAATAAGCAAAAATATCATAGCATAATAATATTTGACTTCTTTTTGTTCAGAAATTTTAAATCATTGAGAAAGGTCAAGAACTTTTAATCACTGAAATAAGAAATATTTTAGAAAATGGAAATAGGAAATGATAGGTTTTTAATATAATAAAAACTTCATTATTTTTATATAATTTTAATACAACAACGAAAAAACAAATTTATTTTTCTTTATTAGTGGGATATTTGATAATGATATGGCAAATTTCAAAAATAAAAAAATAAGTACATAAAAATCTCAATATTTTAAGGAAGTTTTACACTTTTATATTGGGCCACATTCATTACTGCAGCGGGAAGCGTTCGGCTTGCACAGGTTGGACAGCCCTGCTTTAGAGTTTGCAGTTTTATATTCATATTTTTGTTAAACTAGCAAATTAAATTTTATATTGGACCAAAATTCATTTTTCTTTTTATAAAAATTTACCAAAATAACATGCCCATAAATCTTGGATTACAATGAAATTGGTAAAATTGAAATATATATAAAAAAAATTATTTCATATGTTCTAAATGTATTCTAACAATTTAATACAGTAGTACCTCGCAGTTCGACACTAATCCATCATCGAAGTAATGTCAAATTGTAGAACAATATTTCTCATATAAGATTATGGAAAATAGATTAATTTATTGTCGGACTCCCAGTCACTTCCCCTAACAGAGTTCAAAGAGATATACAATAGTAAAGAAAATAATGTAGTGTAATATACTAAATTACAAAATACACTTTTTTATACACAATTTATTAGCCCTTGGTTGTTGGAATGTAGTCCTCTTTATCCTGTTCTACCTTTAAATCTGTGAAACCAGCTTGTTTTAAATTCCTCATTTTGATCTGATGTAATTTCTGGAGTTTTCTTCTGCAATTCTTTGAAAATTAACCTAGACTACTCACAGATCATTGCTCGAGTTACTGGATCTCCCTTCATTTGTCTTTCTCTAATCTAGGTGAGAAGCAGCTTTTTTATCTCTTCATTGATAAAAGATCTATTTTTGTCAGAAATCATCATTGATCCAGCAGACACACTAGCATTCATAATCTGCTCCGTGTTGCAAAATATTGCCACACTTGTCCTAGGAATGCCATACTCTTGAGTTACATCTTAATCTTTCTACTTTTCTGCACTTTATGTACAATTTCTTCTTTTTATGCTCAATCAAGTATTCTTCTATCCAGAATTATTCCTCTGGTCTTTGAATCCATCCTTACATTTCATTAAATAAAAAACTATGGATGCAAAAATATTTTACTTTCTGAAAAATGCAGAATTGAAAATTAACACAAATACTACAGCATCTCAATAAGAACTTACAAATAACATCATGTAATTCCATGTCTGTGCATGCACTATACCATGAAATTAAAATGTCAAATCGTGAGGTACCGTGCTATATTAATTTTTTATGATGAATAAATCAACATTGATATACATTTAAGTGCACCAACTTCTTCAATTGAAAGATCTACAAATGATAATTTGTACAAGCCTGCAAGGAATAGATTATGTTCTGAAAATGGGGAAATCTTAATGTTCCTGCATTATAATTTAAAAGTATTAAATTTTGATTACTAATTATAAAATTATTTCAGTTTGATTTCTTTTTCATCTTGTGATAGAATAGCTCAACTCTATTATGATGTAATTTATAAATTTTAACTCTGAATTTAATTTGAATAAAAGTGCATACTTATTTGCATTTACTAATGAATAAAAACCAATTAATCAGCCAGATGACCAATTACCAACTGATCATTAATTAGTGCAAATTTAATGTTTTAAAATGACCCAAAACAACTTACAAAATCACTTGCATTCATAATACCATCTTCAACAGGATGACTGCAATCTATAGTGAACTTCAATTGAGTTTTCTTTTTCTTTCCCTTGCCTTTTTGGCCTGGTTTTATTGCTTTCCTTTTGGTAATATGCTCCTACAATATATACATATATTTTAATATATAATAGAATTTTAATTTATTGATAGGCTATTTGTATTTTAATTTCCTTTTATGATAATCTTAAAAAACTGAAAAATTAATATGCATTTATGAGAAGAATTAAAATATTTAGAAATTACTTAAAATAGTTTGGCTAATTTCTAAATTTTTATTAAGATTTCTATTAATTATGAATAACTAATTTCCATTTTAGCTTCTAAAATATATACAGAAAAAAAAATTTAAGTTATTAAATGAAATCTGTCAATTACTGTATTTACAATTTCCATTTTAGCTTCTTAAATATATACAGAAAAAAAAATTTAAGTTATTAAATGAAATCTGTCAATTACTGTATTTAAATGTTTTAAGAAAATAATGGCAAAAATATATATACATTCATAAAACTTGAGATGAAAACATTTATGGATTTAAATTCAAAAGTTTCACTTCTTGAATTGCATCCTCAATTCACTTTAAGCAGAATTTAAAAAATGAATTCATTTATTTGAAATATTATCTTTTTTCTTGAATTATATAATAATAAAAAAAAAAGAATTAATTGTAAACTCAAATATATATTTGATAAATATTGATTCCAGCTAATTACAGTATGTATACCCAAAGAGTTTTCCCTAGAAAAATTTCTGCACGATATCATAATCTTTAAATCAGTAGTTCTCAACCTGTGGTATGAGAGACATGACTAATGGTATATATATATATATATATATATAATCTTGACTTTCTATTTGTATACAAAGTATATTTTTATTGGTCATACTGAAATTTTTGAATCTTGAGTTTGGTGGTATGCATTTATGAAATTGTTGAGAGCTGCTGCTTTAAATCAATAATGCTGAAGACAGAAATATCACTTAGTTTTTCCAATTTTTAATGTTCATTAGAAATTAACAGATATTCTTAACCTAAAGATGTTCCTAGGAATTATTAATAGAATTAACAACTGTTAATTATCTATTAAAATACAAGAATAATTTATAAAATTCAGGGCCACCATTGAAACTGTTTAGAAGAACATATTAATCTGATTTGTTCAGAAATATAACAAACTTTTTATAATTATATAAACTAAAGAGGAGAATCAAAAATCTATCGGTCTTCATTTTAACTTACGGTAATTCTTATATACAGCTTCTCTCCCATTGTGATATTTTCACACATTAATCATTCATTCTGTTCCAGTCAAACTACATATTTTAAATGCTTATAATGTAATTAAAATAATCATTAATACAGTATCTTATAGAGGCCATTTATTAACTTTTGCATTTTTAAAATACTGATGAACATTGTAAATCTCTTCCTTGGCAATAAATTGATTTTTGCATGTCCTAAACTTGAATTACTCTCTATCATAAACTAAAAACAAAGTAAGAAAATAA
Source organism: Olivierus martensii (assembly GCA_000484575.1). Classification (NCBI taxonomy): domain Eukaryota; kingdom Metazoa; phylum Arthropoda; class Arachnida; order Scorpiones; family Buthidae; genus Olivierus; species Olivierus martensii. Next base: position 31,599 of record AYEL01084925.1, read on the forward strand.
AACTTATTATAACCTTTCTGTCGCTGGCAATACTGTTCAGTAAGTATTCGCTTTTCACTAGTTGAAAAGAGAATTTAAGTACAGGGTGCATCAGCTAAATCCAGATAAAATAAATAATTTAATTAAACAAAATTTTATTTAACAAAAAGAATAAAATTATCATTTAGCACATTAATTTGGGATACCTTTAGATTAAAATTATCGAAATTATCATTTGCACATTAATTTTGGATCTGTTTAGATTAAAATTACTTCGATGTAATTCTTTCTGTCTCATTACTGCCCTCGATTCTTGACTGGAAACGCTGACATGCTCTGCGCAACGCCCGCTTGTCCAGATTCGAAAACGCTGCCTCAATAGCGGCCTGGAGAGATGCCACATTAGGATGTCTCAACTATTAGAGACTCTTTCGACAACTCTCCATATGTAAGAGTCCAAAGGATTCAAATCTGGACTCTTAGAAGGCCAGAATTCTTCAGACCAAAACATATCCACGTTGTCTGACAACCAGTTTTGCACTAAATGACTGGTGTGTGCAGGTGCGCCGTCCTGCTGGAAGATGTAGGGTCTCCCGGAAGCCACAGTTTCCATTCAAGGTTTCACTATTGTTGTAAGAACATGCAAGTAAAACTCTTTTGTTACGGTTTCCCCCTTTCCAAAGACATACGGCGGCATGACGTCACCTTCACCGGAAACAACAGCTAGGACGTGAACACTGGCCGGAAACTTCGTCCTAGCTATTACGGGGACATCTTCAAGGTCATAGGCAAGCCAACAGTCATTTCTCCGGTTTACTTTGGCATCAACAGTAAAAATTTTCTCATCAGAAAAAAATCTGATGCGTCCTGCAGCTTCATTCTTCATTGAACAAAGAAGCAAGTTGCAGCGAGCAACTCTCTTTGTTTTAGCGGCATCAGACAGCATCTGTCGTACTTTTATGATGTAGGACTTGTACTGTAGGTCCTCTTCCGCAATTCGATGCATTGTGGCCTCACTCACACCCAATGTTTTTGCCAACTGCCTGAGAGATTGCCCTGGGTCCTCTGAGATGAGCTCTTGAGCCCTTTGGACAACTTCCGGTGTTCTTGACGATCTCCCCCTGGAATGGCTCTTCCTTGCCGGGTTGGCAGAACCTTCTTCAGACTTCTCTGAAGCCGCATATCTAGCAGCAACATCATAAACTGTTGATCTTGGATAGTTAAAGAACCGAATTATTTCGGAAGATGAACATCCAGCGTGAAGGCCTTCGATTATCGCTGCTTTCCAATTATATTCTGCACTCGATCTTAACTGATCAGCTATTTTGTACTTATCCTCAAATGCATTGTCTGTCTGGCTTACTAAAACATCAGCAGCATCGTAGTGCTGACGTAAAATATTGCAGGAAATTCAATTTGAAATTTGTCCGGATTTAGCTGATGCACCCGGTATACAGACTAAAATAGAATTACATCAAGTAATTTTTAAGTTAAATCTAAATTTTTGTATTACAAATAATGAAAATTCAAGAAAAAATTCTATTATTGAAATTAAGTTAATAATTTTAGTATGCTTTTATTCTTTTACTTTAAATATTTTCTTTAGTCTTTGTACACTAGTTTCAGCAAAATTTTGAAATATAAATTTGAATGCTAATTATAGTATACTGAATGAATTCTTATAATTCATGACACAAGTTTGAAAGTCAATGAAATAAGAAAAACATGTTTTGGATTTGAATTTTGTTTGAAATAAAATTGCTTTTACTTGAAGAATATTCTGTTATTTGATTAAAATAAAATAAATAGTTTAAATTCAGAATATCTTATTAAGAAAGTAATATCAACTTGAATAATGTTTCAATGATTTGGAACACTATATTTATATATTAATTTCAAGTTAACAAAGACTATATATCCCATCAAACAGTTCATGTTTAGCACTGACTGATAAAGATGACTTTCATCCATAGGTTATATATATTATAAATTATTATTATTCAATGTGGAAAAGGAATTAGGCAAGACCATTAATAGGATGTTTTGCATATAAAACAATATAAAAACTTAATAAATTGATATTCTACCAGGCTGAGGAATGGATAAATTACCAGAAATCAAAAAATTAGGTAATTTTGTGAAGGAAAGTCACAGCTATTAAACTAATATTTAAACTAATTGCATTCAATGCTGAATGATAAGACACATCTAAAATTGTTTAAATTATTAAATTTGATTATCTCTAAAAGCTTTACAGAAAAAAGTAAAAAACTTGATTCAGGGCCCTAACTTTGATACCTTATAACTTAAGAATAGAGCTTCAACTTTTTTGCCACTAACCTTAAAAGAGTTTTTAATTTAGAATGGCAAAATAGTAAATTACCTACTAGTGAAAGGCATGTTGCATTTAATAAACATATATATATATATATACATTTCCCAGACCACAATGTAGTTTCTTTACATGTGGTCTAGAGGACATATGTATATATTCAATAAAAAAAGCTTATTGTATAGAATGATACCACACGATGTAAACTGACCCGCACTCCACCAGCAAGTAATTTACCATTTAGTCAATACTATTATTATAGCCAATCAAAAAAATAAGCTGTTTTAATGATTTAAAATCATACCAACATGCATAGTATAACTTCGAAGTGAATTATATGATCAAGTATCGAAAAGGAAAGGATTTGAAAGTATGGACTGGATCACACGACCATAAATGCTGTTCAGACATGGTGTCGACAACGAAGAGACTCAAGATATGCCATATTTTTCAGTATTTGAATCGATTTTTTTTATTAAGTATTTTTGAGTTGGCCATTTTATATATTATAATCTTAGGAAGATCGCCTAAATATATAACAAACAGATCTAATTAGCGAAAAAAATAAAAAACACAATGGCGGATATAGTGAAAAATTATTAAAAAATAGTGGTAACATTTTACCAATGTAAAGTTATTTTAATTATTTTAAAACAACGTTTCTTCACCATTTATTGTGGCGCGTTCCAAAATATTTATAATGGTACCGCACCATCAAATATTTATAATCTATGATTTTTAATATTTTTTAACTATCATTTTGTGACTGATTTATTATCATTTTTCTTAGCTTTATTGATGTGATCAATAAAGCTAAGAAATGCTGTTCTAAAACATTATTTTCCTTCCCTTTCTGACCTTATCCACGTGCAACACTTTAGTTTTCATCACATAACAATAATCATCAATGTATTACCTCTAAATTCTTACTGGAATTAGCTTTAAAAGCCATCCAAATACAACTTATGCTTAATTTGCCGAATAATTAATACTTACAACTACCATTTTCCAAAATAGAAAATTTTAGAGTGTGTGTCAAGACAATATGGACGATATAAAAGAGAAATATTCTACACGCTGTAATATTGCCATCTGAAAAGTATTTTTGTAGCCAAACATACATGAAAATAGCCAAAAATTAATAAAACTTACTAAAATTTTATAAATAATTTATTTTAAAATAATTTTACTTTCACTAACATAAAATTTTATTTATAATTAAGAATTATTTATAAAGAATGTTTTGAAAAAACTTGGCAAAAAAACTAATCATCAATATGCGAAATAAATAACCAATGCAATATAGGCTATCATTATATTTTTTCATTTAATTAAAGCTGGAAATATTTATTACTTTTCAGATGGCAATATTACAGCGTGTAGAATATTTCTCTTTTAAATCGTCCATATTGTCTTGACACTCACTTTAAAATTTTCTATTTTGGAAAATGGTAGTTGTAAGTATTAATTATTCCGAAACTAAATTAATAATGTTATCATTGTTTAAAAAAACACAGGAATAATTCAATTTTTTATGTAAATATTTTTCAATATCATTTTTTAATCATTCAGCGAATAATAATTAGCAAGGCCGGGCAGTATTTGCCTCATGGAAACGCTTCTGCTTTCCACACTGGAAGACCCAGCTTTAATTCTATGGAAGCTGGGCCTTTCAGAGAATACCCAGCATCATTGAATTAAAGCTGGAAATATTTATTATGGAAATATTATGAGGTCGGGACTATCTCATCCTTCTCCCATCCTCACAGGTCCAATCCTCTAGGGCAGTTTATGGAAAGGCTTGTTTCGCTCCGCCGCTTAGTATTTTGAGTGGAAAGTAGCCATATCTGTTACAAAAAAACCTACATAAGCTGTTCACAGCCTTTCTTCTATATGGTTTATACTATTACTCTACATAATACTGCTAGATAGACAGTAATCATTGTGGTACAAAATAGTTGGGCATTCCAGTGCCGGCATGGACTGCTTACACACTGATAGGATCTACTGTTAGCTGGAAGATGGGGTTCAACAAGCCGGACGGAGACTCTCTGATAAAATTTCTGGAAGTTTGGGAGTTGAAAACTGAACCCAGATTCTCCAAGGTAGAAGCACAGCATGCTTATATATTGCTAAGGAGGAGTGGTTTTATTTTTTATTTTACATCACTTTCCAATCATTCACTGATCACTAAGTGACGAGACCATTTAAGCCATATAATATATTAGATTAAAATCCGATCTGGATTCGATTTTTGACCAATACTTCAAAAATTTATATTTATATTTATTTAATTTATTTGAATGGTACTCGATCCCAGTCTTCTACAATTCGACTGACCACTCTAGGAGTTAGTAGCCTGTTATAGATTAAAAATAGACTTGACATTTAGTAATCGATAAGATTACAAAATGGTGTTAAAAGATCTCAGTACTTGGCGACCGGATGGCTGAGTGCTAATGCGTTGGCATGCCACTCAGGAGGACTTGGGTACAGCATCTCCTGAAAAGTTTTTTTGGGATGACGTCTATAGTAAATAAGGGATATAGGATTCTCAGAAAATTACGTAGCCAAAATAGGAGGGTTCTAAACTTTTTCTAAGATGTATATCTGTTGATTTAGAATTTCTAGATAGTCAAATATAGTAAAATATAAAAAATGCGCAGTCGTATAAGCTAAAAAGCTCATATACGTCTACATAAGATTGTGCACAATAATTCCATTTCTAAAAGTTTTATATCCAAACATAGGACTCATTTAGTAAATAAACCAATAGATTGCTTGTGTGTATTGAAAAGCTATTTTAATAAAAACTGTCAGTAGTTGTAAAACAAATACGATAATTTTTTTCAATATTATTGGAATGTGATCTATTTTTTCAATATAATTAAAATATTAAATAAAAAATAAATAAAAAACAATTCAATGTTATTTGTTTTCATTTTTCATGATTTTTTCTATTATCAACTTGTTTGCTTTTTTCCTTATTAAAAAACAGCTATATTTTTTAACTAAACATTTTTAGAATCTTGAGATTGTCGATCGGATTGGCCGCGTGAAAACGCTTCGGCTTTCCACTCTGGAGGACTCGGGTTCGACTCTCGGGTCCCATCTCTTGAAATATTTATCATGGAATCCGAGCCCGGCCCGTCGATCCCCGTTCTCCACAATCCGGCTGATCTCTCCGCAGGGGTGGGCAGCCTGTGGAAGGGCTTGTTCCCTCCGCCACACAGTATAGGTGCGTTCCGAACCTTAACAGATTAATCAGTGATGAGTAAAATAATCTCAACAAACACGACAAATTCAGTGCTGAGTTCATCAGACGCTCAACACAGTATTCGATTTCTATAGGTGGTGAGTGTGCTGACACCAATTGACACTGTTTATTCAAAGTCGCGGAAAAAGTAGTTCCTACTAGATGATAAGATTTTAAAAGTTAGACAGTGTAAAATATTATTATCATCGTTTTGTTTATTGGCAAATAAATTTGTGCATTCTAATGACTCTAATGAAGTTATAACATTCATTATTGACTTCTTTATCACCATGTTAGCCGCCATCTTATTACCACACTCAGCAAGTCGTTCCAGAAACAAACTGATGTTGAGTTATTTCTGACGTCATAAGAGATTAATCACTGCTGACTTGCTGTTGAGGTTTGGAACGCACCCTATTCTACAAGAATGGTTTGGGCCGGATTGGCCGCGTGAAAACGCTTCGGCTTTCCACTCTGGAGGACCCGGGTTCGAGTCTCGGGTCCCACCCCTTGAAAATATTTATCATGGGGTCCGGGCCCGGCCCGTCGATCCCCCGGGTTCGAGTCTCGGGTCCCACCCCTTGAAAATATTTATCATGGGGTCCGGGCCCGGCCCGTGTATCCCCTTCCTCCACAATCCGGCTGACCTCTCCGCAGGGGTGGGCAGCCTGTGGAAGGGCTTGTTTCGCCCCGCCACTTAGTATTCTCCCACACAGAGTATGGTCACAACAGAGTATGGAAAGGTGAATGATGGGATTCTCCAGGCATGACAGAAAACGTAACCAGTGGATAAGGAACCAAACTAAGATCACAGACGTTATTGATTGGATAGAAAAACTAAAATAGAAATAGATAGGCAAGTGGCGTTATCTGTTAACAAAAAAAAAATGGAGTGTGGCGTCATCTTTTGACAAAAAAAAAAAAACAAAAAGAATCTCGAGATTCTCAGAAATCCATTAATTCTCAATTTCTAATTGAGAATCTTGGAGATTCTTATTAATTTCTCTTAAATTAATGAATACTGATAGGATGATATTAGGACGGAATGAAAAACTTTGAACAAACCGAATTAATCTCAAAATCCTTTCTTCGTACAAATAATATTTTTTTAAAATAAATGATTTTATCGTGATTATGAAATTATCTTCATTCAGAAACTGAATTTAGCCTTTTTATAAATAACTAATACCGTATTTTTTCATCTTACACTTCTATGTAGTGATTGTGTTTTTCCGGACATTTTGCTTTCTCGAGATTCGGGAATTCCCAAATTAGCAATTAATTTATTTCTCGAGATTGGAGAATCTCGTGATTCTAAAAAATGTTTAATTAAAAAAATACTTGTTTTTAATAAGGATAAAAACGAGGCAGAAAAAATTCATGCATATTGAAAACAAAAAAATATTGTGTTGTTTTATATCTAATATTTTAATTATATTGAAAAAATAATCTTATTTGTTATACAATTACTGACACTTTTTATCAAAATAGCTTCTCAATACAGACAATCTATTCGTTTATCTGTTAAACCGGTCCTGTGTTTGGGCGCAAATTCCAGAAATGGAATTTTTGTGCCAAATCTTATGTATATGAGTTTTTAGCCTATACGACTGCTTATTTTTTACACGCCACTACATCTGAATATCTAGACCAACAGATAATCTCTTAGAAAAAGTTTAGGATCCTCCTATTTTGGCTATGTAATTTTCTAATAGAACTTTATAGTCACTAACCATTGGGTGAATATGGGAATTTTAGGGACTGATTGAGTGCTAGCTATTTACTCATATCATCTGATACATATCAGATCACACTACATTATATATCCTAATTACCTTAGACGTTATTGTTACTCTGGAGAACCGCTGAATGAAGTAAAAACCCCGATATTTGTTTCGGCTTTGTGAAGTAAACATCATCACAAATCTGCCTACAACATAACATGGTAGGGTCTTCAATAATAGAAAATTTTAAAATTACAATAAAATGATTTTTGTACAATTTATTGATCTATGTGTTATTTTAGGTTTATATGCCTGTTTAAGTATATTATCCTGTGATTCATTACAGATAATTTTTTGTTTAAAATATAAAGTTAGTAGAACTGACTCGGATAAACCATATGACTTATCCACTTAATTTATTGACTCGAAGACATCAGAGAGCCAAAAGACGGCCAAAATAATTAATATATCGCTATAAAATGTTTTGAATATAAACTCACAAAATTTTTTTTAATTCCTGAGATTTATAAGAAATTTTCGAGAATCGAGAATCCAGAAATAATAAAAAGTAAAATTCTCGAGAATCGGGAATGAAATTTTCTTGTAAATCCCGAGCACAATCACTATATATTATCTATATATGCACGTGCATATCGCTTTATCTTATTCCTCTCTTGAGTGTTATCATCTTCGAATTTATAAGATTATATAATACAACAGTTCTTTAAAGAAAATATAATTATCAAATTAATATTTTGAATACACCAGAATCATATTCAATATTTCTGTATATGGATGTATAATTGCGATAATAGTTTTTTTTTGTAATTACAGCAATTAAATTTCTTATCAGAACCAGAACGATTACGTCATGTGACAAAAATCAATGTCATTCCTATTTTAAAATTAGAGATAAATGTTCTTAATCTCCGACTATAAAATATTTTATAATTTTATAGAAGATATAATAAAACATAAATAGATATTTATTCTTTATTCAATCAATTGGATCCGTATATTGTATCCGGCTCGAGACTATCCTAGGCGATATGTCTCGGATACGCCTACCGGTTCCTTAAAAGATCTTAAAAACATTTATTTCGTTTGATTCAGTAAATTTGGGGATAATTTGAGAAATCAGAAGAAGAAGAGCTATGTTCTATCGGAAGATAATTGTGTAGATTATAAAATCTGAATTAAGTAGCATCGTCTGAATTCAAGAGGTAGGCTTAGCGTTATTACCAATCTTTACCTATTGTCCATTTTTCCAAATTTTTATTCATTGATCGAATTTTTAAACATATTGTCAAATATTTATGATCAAGACTGGTTTACATTATTTTCTTGATGATTTACTCGCGTCTATAATAATAAACAATTCAATTTTAGTTTCTGAAATTAAAACTTCGTTTTTGAGAAAATAAACAAACTACTGTATAGGCAGAAACCTAGAATTTCTGCCCACGAGATTTAAACATTGAGGAGCGAAATGAAAGAGTATTGGTTTGACCCAAGGAGGTGGTTTGACCTATGTCTGTCTAGAAGCATTATGCATTTACTATAGAGTTATTCAGCCTCTTGAGTAAAAATAATAATTATTATTATTATTATATTGATGGGTCAAACATGGTTGAAGGATGGGGTTCTACGGACCGGGCTGGACCCCCTGAAAAACTGGAGGTGTGGGATCCGGATTTGAACCCGGATCCTCCAGGATGGTAAGCCACAGCTTTATCATGCGGCCATCCGGCCGACTCCATACTTCAATAGAACTATAATATTTTTCTTCAGTAAATTTAATTTATTGTTTACTCATTTGTCCAATTGTATATATGAAAGAAACAAATTTGTTTTTTATCGTAGTTCAATCGATACAGGAGATCCCGATTTAAAACAGAAATTTGACTTAAAATGGTTGCCATCGATAGATAGTTTTCGATAATGGCCATCGTGTTAGTTTGCATCTTTCTTCGATTAGCTGTTTCGTTTCGGTTCAAAAATGTCGAAATATCTGCAATGTTTCATAAAATATTCTTGAATTCTGTTTCGTGTAACATATTTGATACATCTATTATAATTTATTTTGATCAACTAACTTATCACTCTAATAATTGCTTTTCAAATATTTAATAAGAAGCAGAAAGAAAACTCGAAGAGGAACGAATGCGAACACAAACTATTCTCGACAATAATCGCTTCTGAACAGTATTTCTTCAGAATTTAAAGAAGTGACGGGATGTCATATTTAAGTTAAGAGCTGTGCTAGGAAGAACCAAACTATATCCAAGCAATTCGGAAATAAAAACTTCATTAATGACAATTTGCTTTAATAATTTCATAAGAAGTTTATGGAAAAATATATAGAATGAGGTTTTTATAACTAGACTGTCAAAAATATCAATCGATATGTGTTTTATGTGTTTAAATCTCATAACAGCGAATTCTTTACTGAGAAATTGTATAAGAATAAATAATGCTATCAGAAATCTCTCAATAATTAACATACCGAAACACTTTTAATGTATTCAGAAGTAATCTGGTGAAGGTAGCGCTTTATTGTATTCTCTCGCTTTTGTATTAATGCAATTTTTAATGCTTGAAAACAGTATCATACTTTCCTAAACATATTTATTATTTTTAAACTTCTCCATAGTTACCAACAATATTTCAGTTTTGAAGTTCCCAATACAGTGCAGATTGATGAATGTTGTGTTTCAACAAAGCAACGTTATATGTTTAATTAAATTGTTTGTAATGAAAATAATAATTTTCGTTTTAATTAATCGTTTTTTTGAAAATATCAGATTGAGTTGTGTAAAAATATTTACCGATAATCTTATTAAATTGCAATGATAAATATATAATTTTATGATAACGATTACTAATTTCAGAAAAATTTTCTATTGAAACTTATTTACATTAGAATCTTTAATTTTATAATTATTACTTTAAAAATGTACTCAATAATTCATGGAGATTCTTTGGGACAGTGAATTATTTTTTACTTCTTATTTATTTGAATTAGAACGAATTACAGATCACAGATGTGATTTTAGTCGAACATTCTGTCTTTCAATCTATTGACAACAATTTGGAGAGGATAAACATATAACCAATTTATTACACCTTATAACCAATAAACCACCTTATAACCAATTTATTACACACTTATATATGTATATACATTTATACGTCGCGAACTAACTCTACCTTATAACCAATTTATTACACACTTATATATGTATATACATTTATACGTCGCGAACTAAGACAGAGCAAGGAAAGATACGCCCTTATTGTTAGACGTGGTAGTCTCGACGTTGTTGGCAACAGAGACTAAAGATTGAATTTTATACCGTACATGTATATAGAAATATGTGGTATGACTCACATAGTTGATCTTCTTGAACTTTCTTTTAAACGGAAATGGTTGTTTTGACTTGACTGTAGCCATGTGACAGGGTCGGCACAAATTTATTTGTATTTATAACTTAAGTACAAAGATATATAAATTAGCTGTTGTACGTATTCCTCTCTAAAGTATTTAATCAAATTTCAATGTTTATTCAATCCACATGTGATGTCTAATTTTAATCACTATTACAATTACATTTGCAGGAAAATTGCCAATCATTATTTTGATTATTGATTTAACTTTTAGTCGTCCGTTACCATCGAGTAACCGAACGTTTCCACTTCCCGGGACGAGGACCCAAGGGTTGGATTTTGGGAAGCACGTGTATGGGTTGTGTAATAGTATTATGTAAAATTATTAAACGAGTGCGTGGAATGTCGATATATGGATGCGAAGAAAAATGCAATTGTTTAAATATGTTATATTCAAGTGCTGGGTGTTGTTATTTTCGTGTTTGAAATGAAATATAAAATAAAAAAATGTGCATGCAAAACACAAACATACAAACAACACAAATACATAGAGACGGACACAAACATAAAAAGACAGGACAAACATTATGGACGAACAATAAAAATATAAAAAAGACAACCCAAACATTTATAGATGGACACAAACATGAAATCACAGGACAAACGTATATGGACGAACAATAAAAAAATAAAAAAGACAACACAAACATTTATAGATGGACACAAATATAAAAAGACAGGACAAACATATATGGACGAACAATAAAAAAATATAAAAAGACAACACAAACATTTATAGACGGACACAAATATAAAAAGACAAAACAAACATATATGGACGAACAATAAAAAAAGACAACACAAACATTTATAGACGGACACAAATATAAAAAGACAGGAGAAACATTTATAGACGGACACAAATATAAAAAGACAAAACAAACATTATGGACGAACAATAAAAAGATAAAAAAGACAACACAAACTTCTATAGACGGACAGAAATATAAAAAGACAAAATAAACATTATGGACGAACAATAAAAAGATAAAAAAGACAACACAAACATTTAGGAATAGGATGTAGTGGGACAGGTTAGGTTGTTGGGAAGTTCTGGGAGATGTAATGGTAACCTGTGTATTACTATCAATGGATTTATTGATATTATCAATGAAAACTTTGTCATACCCGTGGAGAATGGCCTGGTTGAGTATGATCTTATATTCAGCTAGTTTACTGGAGTCATCCAAGCAATGGGTGCGTAGTCTCTGCAAAAGGAAGCAGATAGCAGTGACTTTGTACTTAATAGGGTCATTAGACCACCTAGGAATAAAAACAGGTGTATAAGTTGGTTTTCTAAATACTGATGTATAAAATTTCTTATTAGATATGGTAATGTCAACATCTAAGAAATGGACATTAGTAGAAGACTGCCGTTCTTAATTGATGTCTAAGCTGAGAGAATCGTTTTTAAAATAGTTCATGATGGAGCTTATATCATTGGAATCATTACAAATGATAAATCATTAAATTCTTAAGAAGATATGTTGATGTTAGCAAATAGTGTTAGAGAGACCTGCTATTCACATCTTACAATTAGCTCAACTATAACACCTGCCATTGGGCTGCCAATAGGGATTCCTTCAGTTTGCTTATAATACTGATTGCCATATGTGAAGAATGAGTTGTAAGTTTACAGATGGGAAATGTCCCATAGCATAGCTGCAGGAACATTTAAGTCAGTAGTATGCTCTAACAGGAAGCGATAGACATAAGTAAGCAGATTCAATCAAAATCGAGAGGAACAACGCTATATAATCTGCAACCAGCATGGTATTGTTGTCATCAAGATTATAACGAAATAGTTCTTGGATAAATTGTGAAGACGAAGTTACAATAAAAGGGTAAGAGTTTAAAAATTGGTTACACCATGAAGCCAGTTTCCTTTCAAAAGGAGTTAGAGGTGACAGTTTTGTCAATCATGGGCTGGATAGATAGCAGTTGCTTGTGTGTCTTAATATATGCGTAGTGTGGTGAGCAAGTAGCAATAAAGCTTGAATATGTATATATTCAAGCTTTATTAATGATTATTAATGATTTCCCTCCTTACACTTCCAGCAAGGAGGGAAATCATTTCTACATAATATGGTAATAAGGCAGTTTTGTAGCTTAGGTGTAGAGTCATAGGAAGGAGTTCTGCACCTGATGACAACAAATAATCAGATAACATATTATCATACTCATTAGCAGGCATGAGGACAATCTTCTTTGTTTTATCTTCAGTGTGCAGATTAAATGGTTGTCTTTAAGCCAGATTTTTGTGCGTTCTACTTTTAGAAAGGTTCTTCTTTGCTCAGCTAAAAGAGATTCGATTGTTGGTGCCATATCTATAAGTTGATGTGGCTTAGTAGTTGCACAAGTTGGTCTCATGGTGAGTATATCTTGGACATATGATGGGATGGTGAGATTACCAATTATGGTTGCAACCAGAGAGAATGGAAGTCTGTTAATAGGTCTACATTTAATTTGATTTCTTAGAACCCATTTGAGCTTCTTAATGTAAATAGATTGTATTTGTTGTTCATAACATTGCACTTTTAATTCAAGTTCTACAGTTTGGGATTCAGATATTAGATTCCATGAGTCAGGCGTGTGTTGGCACAATAGCGTTGGATTCTGTAGAATCCAGGGCTGGGAGCTGGCTTGAAATAGGTTAGGCTCTGGCACTGGCTCCATAGCCACAGTATATTCCAGCTGTGGCTCCAACTCCAGCTCCGGAGTCATTGTTTTAAAACTGAAGCTTTAGCTCCGGCTCTGACTCCACCACTATAAAAGTTTTTTGGTATGACCACTACCATGAAACATCACTTACCCTTACGTCACAACATAATTTACCTTTTAAATTGATATATTGGTGTTTGTATTATAATAATTTATTTTATATGCATATATTTAAAGATTCAATAAAATCTTGTAAACCCAACTCAGCCAACTTCTCCTGACAGTCTATATTAAATTTTTCTACAATTATTTTTGAATTTGGTTTTCGTAATTTGAAATGGTTAATCCCCTGATTATAAACTGCTGATTATGCTTTCTTGGAACTTAGAACTTGGAACTTGATTAGGTACTGAGTTAATAGCTTCTGGTTTTCTTCAAGGCATACTGCTACACTGCAGTAGAGATATTTCTACATAATGACAGTATACCTTGAAGAAAACCAGAAGCTGTTGTTTTGATTGAAGCTCATATAAGCTTTAATCAAAAATTTTTGCACAAAATCAAAAAACTTTAAATATGAATCATCAAGATTTATGCTTAAATTGGTTAATTGTATTTATTAAACAATGGAAAATTATCTTATGATACATAGGTGCTGAAAAAATAAGAGATTGCACAATATTACTTATGTCCTTTAGCATTTACTGTAATTATTTGAAACATTTATTAGGAGATAATTTGTAATTATGACAATAGTCATATAATCAATATATTTGTAGCAAACTCCATAACTTTGAGATCACACTGTTTCAGCATTGGGAATCAAGCTATTGTAGAATTAAGAGACAAAATCTTTTTAGCAAGACACTGTATAAGACATGGAAAAAAAACTTTATTTACCATTCATATCTCTTAATGGGAGAAGACCAACAGATTTGTAATAAAAAATTCTTCATACATTCTTCCTTATTCTCACAAAGTTCTAAATCTGAAGCACTAATTGATAAAATAATTGTTTATCTTATTTTATTAACATAAATAATTCATGTTATGCTAATATACATAAAAATTAATCTACAGTTTAATCAGAAATATTTTTGGCTCTAAAGAGATCATCATCATCATTTCTTATTTCATCCACTACTGGATATATGCCTCCTCCTTTTGTTTCCAGATGTGTACCTATCTTGTGAATTCTGCATCCACTGGGAACCAATTACTTTTCTTATATTTGTATACCTTGCCAGGATATTTTTTCCATTGCCTTGGTTGCCACTTTGTAATTCTCTTTGTCCATTTGTTATCTGTGTATCTTACTATAAGGCTTCCCAATGCCACTTACTACTACTAGGATACTAATATGCATATTACCATTAATGACATATGGCTGTGAACCATGGACCCTTACAAGGAAAATGGAACAGAAATTAGCAACAATCCAAAGAAGCCTAGAAAGATGCATGTAAGGATTCATCAGAAGGGACCACAAGACCAACATATGTGAAAGAGAAAAAAACCAAAGTAGAAGATACATTGATAGCTGTTCCTATCAATGTATCTTCTACTTTGGTTTTTTTCTCTTTCACATATGTTGGTCTTGTGGTCCCTTCTGATGAATCCTTACATGCATCTTTCTAGGCTTCTTTGGATTGTTGCTAATTTCTGTTCCATTTTCCTTGTAAGGGTCCATGGTTCACAGCCATATGTCATTAATGGTAATATGCATATTAGTATCCTATTATCCTTTAGGAAGTTATTGTATCAGTTGTATGCATGCCATCCCAATTGCATCCCCAATTCAAACAAATTTATTAATCAATAGAGAAATTCAACAAATGCTTTATTTAAACATAAATAATTTCAACAAAATTAGCAGTCACTTATTTAATGTTTCAAAATAAAGTTATCTCTAACAAATATTGGAGATATTCTTCAAAAGATATAATATTCAATACTAAAATAATCTACCTAAAGCAAAATACCTCCAAACTAGTACAAACTTATACTCAACTGATTCATTACAAGAACTTCTTTTATGTACTAAGCCTAATGTTGTTTATAAGTTACCATTTTGATCATTAATGAAAAATAGCATACTTTTTATAGCAATTGACACATCTGGCTTGCACTCAAGCTAGTCATGTAAATTTCAATACAAGTATCCCTCCTTTAAAATAAAAGAACAAAAATAGCACTAAATTGCAGCTGAGGTAAACAATTTTATTAGAAGTATAATTTATTGATTTAAAATTTTTATCGAATTTTAAGTGCTAAAGTCAGGGTACACTATCACTTGAGGGTGAGACGAAGTATAATTTATTGATTTCAAATTTTTATCGAATTTTAAGTGCTAAAGTCAGTATAGGCTTATACACGGGTTGCACATTTTTACCGATTTTCAAATTCTAAATATACACAGATTGCGAATTTTTACCGATTTTCAAACTCTACATTTGGGGGCTGGCTTATATTTGAGTATATATGGTAGATGGTTAGGAGCTGGAGCCAGCAGAAATTTTAATGGCTCTGGCTCTGAATATGATCAGCTTAGCTCTGGCTCCTCCGAAACTTCCTGGCACCATGGTTCCGACTCCAGCTCCCCAGCCCTGGTAGTTTCTATGTCTTATGTCAGAAATGGCGAACCTTAGACATCTTTTCTTATAATATTTCTTATAATAAATATTATTTTATATTATATATTTTAGAATGTTACTGCAAATAAATAAATTATTTGATTAATGTAAGCTATTTGTTTCTGATTTCATACTGGCAAGGGCTCGCTAGAGCCGAAAGTGCTTTATAATAAAGGAATTTAGTTTGAAAACAGTGGTTTTTCTTTCCCTGCTCGAAGAGCATAGTGTAAGATATATTTAAAAAATGGAGCAGTGTAATGACAATATATTCTCATTAGATTATAAAAAATATTTTTTTTCTACAAAATCAAGATAAGGTAATAAACAAAATATGACAATGAAAAACAATGGAAAAACCATAAAGTTGAATTAATAACAATATAAAAAAAATCAATTTAATTATTTTCAAACCAGAGAATCAATGACTTCTTTTGATTCTGTTGATCTTTGCATAAATTATCGAAATTTAGTTCGTAATTTGACACTTATATGTACAAATGATTCAGAATTATCATTAGTTAATTGACTTCATAATGGGTATAAAATATAATTCATTTGAGAGATTTGCATATATGAGTCATATCAAACATTGTTAGAATTGCCATTGCAATTTTTTCAAAGTTGTAAATTTTGCAGAAATAGTTGACCAACACTTTGTTGTTGTTTTTATTACTTTTTTCATTATTTTAGAATTTTTTTCAAATTTTTAAATTTCATCCATATTTGAACTTTTCAGTTCAATTAACTCTATTTGGGTAAATTACTTCAAATTATTAAACATTGATAATTTAGGGTATGTGAAACTTTATTCTCATCATTCTTTAGGATTAATCAAAAATTAAACATAATGTTATGCTTAAGGTTTCAAATTGATTCTCAAACTTTAGTTGTATGTTTTCAGTGTATCTGTTAAATTGAATATTCAAATTTTTAATTGGCTCTTGATCTTGAACTTTATTAATGAAATTTCTCAAACTAGGAAAATATTTAAAATGTGATGCTTTAATGTCTGTACTAAATAAATTAAGCTTATTGACAAGTTTTCCATTCTTGATACATATACCGGGTCTTTCTGACCACCCGTGCCAGCCGTTTTTCTCGTAACTGGGACACCACAAGGCGTCGGGGTGAAAAATTTGACTACCAACAATATCTATGGTGGGAATCAACCTTAACTCTTTGCGTTCAGCCTCGTTCTCGCAAAGCTCTGACATTGTTTGGCAACCAAACTTTTGTTTAACATTTGAAATATATACTGCATTAAGTTATTTTTTAAAATATTTTCAAGATTGAAATCGATGGTATTATTATTACTTTTACTTTTCACTTGCCAAATCGATTAACTCCATCAGTTACACAAAAAATGTGATAAAAATAACTACTACTGCAAGGATATACTATCTTATGCATTTTATGTCATTAGATAAAAGCTACACTTGTAATAATACGTTCTACAATGTTTATTTGTATTTATATTTTAAAGGGAATTTTAAAAAACAATTTATATTATTTTGCCATTTTTCTCTACTTTTTGTTTTGTGGAGTTAATCGATTTGGCAAGTGAGCGGCTCAATTAATAAAACTACTTTGACATAAAATGATTCAAGTAAGAAGTAAGAAATGTTCAAGTAAGATTTATTCTTGCACAAACATATTGCACCATTATACGGGACAAGAATAATGTTTGCGCCAATTTATCTGCACACGTTCTTGTCAATTTGGCTATCGTGTGTAGCCAATTTTGTGATACTTACACAAAGAATATATTCGTGATCAATATTATTTTTAAAATTTACTTTTCTTGTATTAATTTTAGTTTTTGTTTGTATGCAAAGAGTTCAAAAGCATCCGTAGAAATATGTTTTTTCTTAGGTTTTGTTTGTATGCAAAGAGTTCAAAACCATCCATAAAAACTATTTTTTTTCATTAAAAACATTAGAAAATAATTCGTCCTGCGAATTAATAAATTTAGATAATTTTCTTTAAAAACATACTACCGATTACATCAGAATATTACAAAATATTAGATACCTACTTAATTAATTTTGTAAAAATAAATTTACAACTTAATGTGATTGATGAAATTTACATGTTCATGATTAATTATATCATCAAAATTTGGAATATATAGGTAGTGTACGTGTATACTAGCGAGAGTAGCCATTATTTTACACTACAGAGTATCCGTTAAGGCTTGTTTATAGTCCGACGTGGCGGAGACGCTCGTCGGCGACGTCGAGGTTAGAGGAGGCCTACCTGTACTACTAAAATTCTACTACCTCCACTTCCGATACAAACTTCAAACAATTGCAGACCTTTACAAGAATTTGAATGTCACTTAGCCAACCTTATGTTGATACAACACCTCGGTGAGTCGTTGGTAGTGTTGGCTTTTATATAAGAGTGACGTACAGTCCCGTGTTGCTTCATTTACATAAATATACGTAACATGTTTAAATTTATTAGTTTACGGAGTAATCAATTCATGTTATCCTCTTTACAATTTAATTATATACGAACAAAACATCAATATGAGATCATTCTTACTTTCTCATATCAGATCAGTGGTAAAAGTATTTAATTAGATGATGACGTTATTACCTGGGACAGCTCTTACGGAGGACGGTTTCCGATTCCGTAATACGTGATTGCTAACTACTACGACAGAGAATGTGAAAGTAAGTCAACTCTTAAACTAAAATATAATACATTAGATAATAATGATAAATAATAAAGTTCATAAAATAAAATAGGATAGGTCAGAGTTAACTTCCTCACAGGTTTGTCTACTTTCCCTCTATAATCTGGCTAACTTTCACAGATGTAGACAGCATATGTAAGGTCTGAAATGGTGCTGGTATTAGTAAATGACTAAGAACTGATGATGATGATAACTAATCAGAGACATAAAAAACACTTTACAGTTAAAAGGTGTTGTTAGAAAATATTTTTTCTTCCCATAAATCATGATCCTGCTGTAACATATAACATGCTATGTAATATTTTCCAAGTAAAATTTTCAATTCACAATATTGCAAATTTACTATTTCTTAGAAAAAAAATATATAT
>AYEL01084926.1:0-33773 GCA_000484575.1 Olivierus martensii
GAATGCCTGAAGATGGCTACATGGCCGAAAACGTTTGCATGTTAACTAATAAAATTGTTTACCTCAGCTGCAATTTAGTGCTATTTTTGTTCTTTTATTTTAAAGTATTAAAGAGTATAAGCAGTTTTATCTTCTATAAGTACAAGTATCCCTCCTATAACATGATAGATATGTTCCTAAAAAAATACAATGTTGTGTGAAATCATGTTATATAAGACCTGGATCCAATACAAAAAAGGAGAGTTACATTCCAAAACCAATTAAAGACAAATAACTTTTTTTAATTCCACATAAGGAAATTTTTAATAAGAATATTAATAACACGAAACATAAAAAAAGAAAAAATATATATGTAAGACCTTAAAAAACAATATACATAAAATACAAAGAAAGAAAAAAGTATACAACGTGTATAAACATTCATTTAATTTTATATTTTCCTTACCATTGTTTCGTTGAAACAAAAATATTTTTTTCTTTAACAATATCAACTTCACTTCCTGAGTGTTTTTTATGCATTTAAAGTTTGTGTATCTTCTACTCTCTTTACAAATCTTTAATCTAATCTACTACAACCCACTAGAAAATAACTGTTCCTTAATATATACTCAAAAAAATTGATGAATAAATAGTTTTTCTTCTCTCTCTCATTCCTCTATTGAAGAATAAAAATTTATTTTTTATCCGAGAACTGAATGTTGAGAACACAAAATATTCAATGGTTGACGTTAACTTAATTTCAAATTGAAATTGAAAATAGACTGCATATAGTCCTTCTCATGGCAAACTAGCAAAATTGCTTTTCAATATTTCAATTTAGATATTTTTGGATTTTTTCCATTTAGTTTTATACAAACTACTTGATCGATTTCCTGTGAGTCAAATAACAGTAATTCTTACTTTACAACTTGCTCAAGCTAGAACTCAGACTAGTTGAACAACATAGGACTTTTGTCTTTGGGTGGATTGCTTTTTCTAATTTTACGTTCAATATCATTGGTTTCTCTTCCAAATTTCCTATACTCTCTTCTTCACAAGTAGGTAATTCATAATCACTTTTTGAATTACCTACTTAACATTTTAATAATAATTTAATTTAAAATATAATGCAAATTTTATGTTGGCTTCATAAGAACGAAAAGAAGTAAACAAACCAACCAAGTTGCCAACACCTGTCACACTCACAGATAAATTAAGAATAATCCGTGATCAGATGTCAGTCTCTGTTAGTAAATCGCGCCCACATGCTTTTCCATTTTGCCAATTATCAAATTCTTTGATAAATAACTTTCGTATAGTCTTCGGGATCATATTTAATTGTATTTTATAATTTTTTCTATCTGTGCGGTAGTTTCCGGGAACCAACTATAATTCCCGGGAATACAAAAAGTGTAAAAATCTTAAAATTTCCCGGCATCCCGGGAAAGAAACCCTACCCCTGGCAGATTATTGAGGACAAATACAATACCACCAAAAGGAATATTTGTTTAGACGTTTCTATTGGCGGATGGCTGGTGGCGTCTTAGCGGGGTTTGTCTATTCATTAACATAGGGAAGATCCGTTCCTCCAAATTTCTTGGCGGTCAGCGAGGGTGGCGGCTTAACGCGGGGGCGTCTAATCCGGGTTTAACTGTATTTAGCAGATTATGGCCTTACGGAAGGTCGAGAACCATTACTGTTTTTAATAAAACTTTCCCGTGATAATATGTTAAATTGATAAAACCAAGAAGAAGGATAACGAATTCTTATGAAAGTTTTTAATATTTTATAGCTATCCAATATCTATTTCAATATTTGTATTTTAAAAAATAAATACTGTATATCTAATTTTTAACATTACAATTTATTTGAAAATTTTAGATATTATATACTTCGATTATTATTATTATTATTAAAATGGAAATGAAAAATATAGAAATTCATTAAACAACATGATGATAGTTTTTTTAAATTTTATAAAATTCGTAAGAGAATATTTTGATAAAAAATCAACATCTACATGTTAAAAAATATTCCTTGCTATACGACATATTAGAGGAAAGAGATTTCACATCCACCAGCTTTGACATAAAGAATTAGAAACTATAAATGAGATTTTAAAGTTTTAACGAAATGTTTTACACAGATAACTTGTCCCTAAAATGCGAACCCACAAGTTTCGATCGATGACAGGACGAGACAGATTTTTACTAGAACAGGAATATAAAATCTTTTTTCATTAGACATTTTGTACGTATGTATCAGATATGCATTTCGGATGCCTTAACATCTTTCATCAGTCTGTATGTGTACAATTGCTAATATAAATAATAAACTTTTTGACAGTAAGTAAAACATGATGATAGTTTTTATGAAAAATCATTGATTTTTTCAAATCTGGCCGGGCTAAACAATTTAATTTTCTATTTTTCTGCTTTTGCATATACAGTCAATTCTCGTTATTCGCGGATTCGGTATTCGCGTATTCGACTATTCTCGAAAATTTATTTGTAACCACAAAATTGTTATTCGCGGAACTTTCGCGCTTATTCGCGGATTTCCGCTGAGCCAATACTGTTACCAATGTACACCCTTTTTCTTTCTGGAGGGAGAAAGGAAGTTGTTTGTTACCAAATGTAGTCTCTGAATCGGTTTGCCGGAAAATTTCTCATTACCTATCCTTGCTCACAGACCGCAGGTAGGCCAAAAGTCTGTTCATATCGTCTGCAGGTCCCATAGAAAAATGTGACACTATGCTTGAATGCAGCCTCAAATTTAGGCGCCTAACTACCTGTGCATTTGTTTCTTACTCCGAAATTTTAGATCTGAGGCAAAATGCGACGCAGACAAGGCTGACGCAATTTTTCAACGCAGTTCAGCAATGTGTCAACTGTCACATCAAACATTTTGCAAAATCAAAAAACTATCAATCAAAAATAAGTTATTATTTACTACATAGTTAATGTTTTAAAAAATTAAATAAAGATTACTATAATTATAATACTGTATTTAGTACTGTACACTGCATATACTGTAATTATTTATAAAAGTAATGTAATAGAAATTAAGTAAGATGTTTGTAAACAAAAAACCACACATAAACCAAGTATAAAAATGTTGGGAAGAAAGGTTCGCAGGAACCTAATTCTATATTTCCCATAGACACAATGGATCACTATTCACTAATTCAGTATTCGCGAAGAATTTACGGAACGTAACTACCGAGAATAGCAAGAACCGACTGTATATTTTAATCACATTGAAAAGTTTTAGGAAACATCTATATTTTTAATCATTTTCTTTGATTGCATTATTATATTTAATATTTATTTTTACATCCATATTAGATGTTGAATTGCGGAAATCTACTAAAGTATATTTCTACACATACTGATCACTTTATCATTTAGTACTTTATAGAATCTGCAAAATATATTAATAGTTTAGTTATCATGACATATTTTATTTTATTATCGCTGATTGGAGGCAAGAATTATGATTCAATTCTGAATCAAAGATTTCTTCTTTCACCTTTCTGTTTCTCTCCTACTTTCAAAGCTGGTGGATGTGAAATCTCTTTCCTCTAATATGTCGTATAGCAAGGAATATTTTTAAACATGTAGATGTTCATTTTTTATCAAAATATTCTCTTACGAATTTTATAAAATTTTATATAAAATATATCCCTTATTCCAATTTGATCTTGAAATTATTAGATATGTTCGAATTTTTCTAGTGTTTTGTTTATAATGCATGAATTTCAGCTTTTTCGCCAATTTTAAGAGAAAATGAATTTTTTTTTTTTTACGATAAACAAAATCCTTTAAAATAACACATTGATAAAAAGAACAAAATTTATCTCAGTTCCTTTTATAATACATTATTTTACTCTTAACTTATATTATTTCGGTTACGACGATATTTTAGCCAAAAATGAAATATATAAATCGGTTAAAAATAATCATGATCTTACGAAAACATACGAACGAATGTAAACAAAGGAAGCCAGCTGTTTTCGACGGCAATTCGACATCTGGACAAATTTTGACCACACCTTCTAATCTGTGGGGATCTTGTATTGGTTATTTGGTCAGCAAGCGTATCAAAATATTTTCTTAAAGACCAATTACAATAAATTAAGCAATTGATTATTATAATTTATCATGACGAAATTTGTTACGATTTTTCTCGCATTATATTATGCTTTTTTAGGAAAATCACTTATTTTTGACCATTATTCAGATTAATAGAAGCTAGTATGGTGATTACAAAAAATGTTCATTAAAATTATTAGTCTTAAATGAATTATTTAAAACAATTTATTATTATAAAAATTATCAATATAGTCAGAAATTTGTATGGTGGTTCCTAGCTGAAATTTTTGTCCTATTCTCGAAATGATTTATAGTCAAAATATTTTGATTTAGATAACAACTTTATTATCCTCGTTATTCACACCACTGATGTCGCCAAGTTTTGATATCGTAAGTGGCTGTTAACAAAAATCGTCTCTCTTTAGAGAAATTATGTGATGTCAGAGAGCAAGCATCGATTCTGATTGATTGTTCCGCTAGAGAGATAATTTCGTTGTTATAAATCGATGTTGCAATCCATTTAAGAAGGTAATTTAGTCAGAGGCTATTTTTCTCTCGGCGTTGTAGTTTTTCTTAGGTAGTGGATTTGAAAAAAATATTGGGGATAATTTAGATCACTGTAACGAATCGGCGTTTTACGATCTGTTTGTTTTACATATAAGTGTTAATAATTTTCGGTTGGAAAAAGTTTTTAATTTTTATTTTTTCTTAAAATTCAAGACAATTTATTACATATAACGGAACATAAATGAATCCTGTGCTATATTTCATCAATTTGAAATTAATTATCGAAAAAGTGAATATCGGCAGTTACTCTATACTGTAACAGCGAAAAGTGAAATATTCCTTAATATTTAAAAATTATTAAATATTTTATTATAACTTTTCAGTAAGCATATTTTATTAAGAATGTATCCTACATAATAAATTAATATTCGTTAAATACCAAAATTTCACGGGAAACTTGATGAATACAGTTTTAAACAAAGCTGAATGACATATGGCACTGGGGAAAATGTATAATTTTGAACAGCTCATATGCATATGATGCTGGGCACAAAGTTAAAACAATTCTGCAGTCCTTATTTTGATAATGGTAAGAAAAATAACTACCGAGTTTTGAATCATGGCATATTATTAGTTTAATAAAGGCAAAATTGTTTTGATTTTTATTTATATACAAGTATCCCTCCTATAATACAACTTTCCATAACACGATTCGCTCTAACACGATTTGAAATTTTGCGGAAACCCTCAAATAACACGGTACTTCTACAACACGGTTTTTACTTAACACTTTTATAAAATTACGGTTATTCTCCTACAACACAAAACTTTTTCATTAATTTTTGTAAACCATACTAGGGACACACAATGCACACAAAATGCAATCATTGGGAATACTTTGCTAAAATTAGTCATAAATGTAATTTTGCTAGTTTCCGTGAGAGGGACGATATGCAGTTTATTTTCGATTTGAAATTGAGTTAATTGGCGATAATTGAGTATGTGTTCCCAACGTTCAGTTCTTGGATAAAAAATAAGTTTTTATTCTTCAATAGAAGAATGTGAAAGAGAAGAAAACTTTTTTATTCATAAATTTTTTTGGGGTGTATGTTAAGGAACGATTGTTTTCTAATGGGTGGTAGCGGGTAAAGAGAGCAGAAGATACACAAATTTTAAATGCATAAATAAGTTCAGAAAGTAAGTTGATACTGTTAAAAAAATTTCTCGTTTTAACGAAACAGTGGTAAGGAAGATATAATTATTAAATGAATGTTATATAGGCTGTATATTTTTTCTTTCCTTTTGTTTTACGTATATTGTTTTTTTAGGGTGTTAGGTATATATTTTTTCTTTTTTTATTTTTCGTGTTATTAATATTCTTAATAAAAATTAAGTTTCTTATATAGAATTAAAGAAAGTTATTTGTTTTTAATTGGTTTTGGAACGTAACTCATCTTTTGTATTGGCTCCGGGTCTCATATAACACGGTTTTTCACACAACACGGTGTTTTTAGGAACCTACAGTCGATTCCGCTTAATTGGCCACCGGTTAATTGGGGCAGCCGCTTTTTTTGGGCCAAATCTCAAAGAACAGAAGCCAAACTAATAAACTAATACATAATTTAAACGCTAAATTGGGACAGTAGCAGAAAAGGAATTTAGCAATTTTTGATATATTTTAGGGATTTTTCAAAGTATGTCAACACTACGTATACTAATATTTGGCAACACTAGCGTGATGCGAATCAATTATCTATCGTCGTGCATCTGGCAAGTATGCGTCTGCTTAATAGTCTGCCGTTACTCTATCTAACAATAGTCATTAAATTAGTGTCGATTTTATTTAAAATTTTTAAATCTTTGCCAAGTTTCCAAGAAATGATTTTACACTTTCAAGTAAAATTGCTTTGCTGGATAAAATTAAAAAAGCACTATTAAATACACACCGTGCTGATATAACTGGTGTACCAAAATCAACAGACAAAAGACAGTACACTTGATGCATTTTTGCAGAATTAAAATTTGAAATTGTAAAATTATATATGTATGTATTATTTTTTATTCACTATTTATAGTACAAATATTTTCTGTATTTTGGTTTAATAAAGCATCAAAATAGATACCTAATTATTATTTTTTACCTACTTATTTATTTATAGTCAACCTCTGAAAAGTTGAACTCTGAGCCGCAAAGTCTATTCTTAAAAACGTGGGAGAAGTTGAAAATCGAATGTGCTACTTTGTGCCAGTTAACGTCTAATACAATAGAATAATAGTTAAAGAATAATACAATAAAATAATTACGGTTTTTAATAAATTATAATTATTAAAAAAGATTGAGAAACACTGCTTTCGCCGTTAACCGGTACAAAGTAGCACATTTGATTTTTAATCTCTTCCCCGTTTTCAATAGACTTTGCAGCTCAGAGCTTAACTTCTCAGAGGTTGACTATACCTACCTATTACATATTTTATTTTAGAAGTTATTATTAGTACGTTTAATTGGGACACCCAAAATGGATGAGATTGGGCCAAAATGGATTAGTCCTAACGTGTCCCAATTAAGCGGAATCCACTGTATCTACTATGTTATAGGAAGGACTCCTGTAATCTATTCAAGTGTATTAATTTGATCTCGATATTCATTATTATAATTTATTTTAAGTAAAATTCATAAGTTTTTAAAATCTTTTTTATCAAATTTAACTTTTGGGACCACAGACTGGCACCCCATATATCTGTTCACAAGTATGGCACTGTTTGAACTATAAAATTATTAATCAAACTCTACTATTTTACTGTTGGAAATAGGCCTACTGTTTTTGTATAATGCAATATAATTCTGAATTGTCTCTCTGTTATATATAAAAAACAATTCAACTAATTTTTGATTTAATTTTTATAATGTATTTGTGTAGTAATTCTTTTTAAAATTTCTCAAATTAGCAAAAAATTCTAATTACTCTGAGATTATAACTTAAAAGAGGAACATTATTCACCAAATTCTCCACTTAAAAATAACAGAATTCATTATTACATCCTATGATTTTAATAAGAATAGATTATTGTACAGTATATCAATATATAGATCATTTTAACTCACTTGTCAGTAAAAAACAGAATTCGAAAGCTTTGATTTAAACATTTTAAATAACGATTGAATCCGGAAAAATCACTTCAGATTCTATTTAGAGTTTATATACCTTTTCTGTTTCTGCTCATAAAAAAAGAAAGCATTTTTATGAAATCTAGATTTCGTAGCGATAAAAACACGGAAAATTGCCAAAAACGTATCTGCTATAAGTGATTTAAATTTCTTATAAAGTTATTTTATTTATGTCTGCAGATGCTTCTTTTCAAGTTTAGTGCTATGCGTGTTTTGTTTCGTCAATAATTTATACTTTATAAAATATATAAATTATGTGTTAAGCCACAGAACCAACTTCAAGGCGACATCCGTTCTACGTAGATTCACTTTAACGGCTAGCATTACCAATTGAGATGTAGAAATAAGGCTGGACTTAATCTACTTGAAAAGACATAGCCCATCTTCATCATTGGGCTACGTCCTTTCCTGTAGTCCGTATTAAAATACTGTAATGATTCCGGATAGTGCAATGGGATCGGTCTAAACGCAAATCCAAGGACATAGCCCATCTTCATCATTGGGCTACGTCCTTTCCTGTAGTCCATATTAAAATACTGTAATGATTCCGGATAGTGCAATGGGATCGGTCTAAACGCAAATCCAACCATATTCCGATTACTTCTTCAATGAGAACCCAACCAGAGAATGGAGGAGCTGGGGCGATTTACGCTAGAAACGAGAATGCGGGCTGCTATGCTCGGAGCCTTGTATGCCTTCTTCGGTTCCCTCTTCGACCATCCTGTAACCACTCACTCTCAACTCTATATAGATACAGCTATTAATAATTGCCTTAGGGTGGATAGGTTGCTATTGTTTCACTTGATCTCGAAAAAAGAATGACTTTCATTGCCTACATCCGAGATCGAAGCCATCCAGTCTTGAAACAATCCATATCTCTTTCTGGAGAAATTCATTCTCGAGAATGTCGCCATTCTTGAAAAGACATCATTTGATTAGTGAAGCTCTCTCTCTCTCTCTCTCTCTCTGGAAAATGTCATCACTCTTCATCTTATTTGAACTGGCTTTCACAGTCCATTTCTATATTTCCTCATAAACCAGATTCCACAAACTTCGATCGAAAGGTTAGGTTAAGTAGATTAAGCTGCCATATCCTCATGGGATATTCTTTATCTGGTGGAGGACATTTATAGAGCCCATCGCAGACTGGCCAACACCCATGATGAAGTCAACCGGATAGTTGAAGGACCCCTCCTGAAAAACTGGAGATGTAGGACCCGAATTTGAACCCAGTCCTCCATCCTCCCCGAGAGCAGCCAGCCTTATCGCGGCGAGAGGACTTATCGGCTGTCACTATACCTGTATCAGTTTTGCAGCCGGGTCGATATGTTCATAGTGACAGGGATAAACTAAGTGGCTCCTACAGTTTGACGAAGTCAAGGCGACAAATGACCCCACACCTTCAGATGGAGTGTGCAGAAGTCGGTATGCCTCGGGAGGCAAGTCGAAACAGAGGGTGGAACTAGAGTAGACTGCCGCAGGAAGTCCTAGCCGGATAAATCGTCTCGGGCCTCGTTTGACTTTCTAAAGAGAGGTCCTGCAGTTTCTGGCCGGCCTGGAATGAGGCTGCCGGGCCCCAGATGCTGTCCTATAGGATCGGTAGAGCCTGGATCACTCAGTCCTCACCCGTGGATGCTCTGTAGTTTGCCACTTGAGTCCCTGCAGGTCCAGGATTAAGAATCGGCCCGATGTAAGTCCTGCGTAAGGTAAGAGTCTTCTAAAAGAGTCCCAAATCCCAAAGTGGCGTACCATGCCGACGGGGTGAATGGCTGAGGGATAGAAGCCTTAACGGTGCCCATCCGAGAGTTGGTTTAGCTCGGACTATTGAGGATTCGTTCCCAGACCGAGGGAAGTTTGCTTCCCTAGGGAATCATAAAACCTCGTGGAGTTGCCCCATGCCGAGCGATATTCGGCCATGGCAAGGCGCCAGAGTCCGGCCATTGCACGGCGTCGATTGATATCGTCCCATGGTGGCCTGCGGTAATTTCGGCTGCACGTAGGCTGCATCGGGATACGAAGCGGGAGAAGCGGTTGTCCGCGATCGTTTGACAACAGGGGTGGTATGCGCCTTGAGTGCTCACCCCGCCACTAGAAGCGATAATCAGTTAAGACCTAGGTGCTGTCCGAGGCGTTGGCACAATCACAAAATTTGTGGTGTTTAACCGCCCTTGGCCCGGCCGTCGATTCGTCGCGGTTAGGGTCGACATTCAGAATTTCCTCAAGTAGTCGGAGATCCTCCCGCCGTTGAGCTTTGTTTTCGATGTGGGTTGTCTGGGTGGTAATTGAACTACCCTTTCTTGGCTATTACTGGTTGCCACAGCAACTCCGTGCAGAAGCCGAGGTCGGATCTTCCATTCGTCAGGCCTACAGGATCAATCTGGCCTCTCTCGTTGAGTAAACCCGAAGGTGGTGGGCTCTGTACCTGCCGCGTTCGCAATGATTAAAGCCGAGTTACATCTGACAGGATCCCCGTAGCCCTTTATTGGGCACTGTCTTAAGACCTAAATGAGCCGGTCTTCCACTCATCCGTCAGGCCTACAGGATCAACCTGGCCTCTCTCGTTGAGTGAACCCGAAGGTGGTGGACTCTGTACCTGCCGCGTTCGCAATGATTAAAGCCGAGTTACATCTGGCAGGATCCCCGTAGCCCTTTATTGGGCACTGTCTTAAGACCTAAATGAGCCGGTCTTCCAGGGTGGTAAGCCACAGCTTTACCACGCGGCCATCCGGCCGACTTCGATCGAAAGAACATGATTCGGTTTAGCTTTTAAGTTCAGAATTAAAAATACAATTAAAATGATTTGTATAATGATTTCTGCGAAAAGTATTTTTTATTTTAATTAACATTCAAATTAATTTTGACTGCATTAATTGGATTTTCGCCGCAGTCAGAATCCAATTTTAAATCCTTACTTATAACTGAATTTTAAAAATTTCATATTTATAAATCATAATAATAATGAATTAAAAATTTTGTATTAACATGAGTAAAACAATTTCATTTCAAAACGTACAGACAGAGATTCTGAAAACTTTTGGCCTGGGATTCCCTTTTTAAAAACAAAAAATTATGCATAACTCACCACAAGGTACAGCTCCGGCCAAAATGTTTGTCACTTTCAACTAGGCGCTGGAAACCGGAAATTATGCATAACTCACCACAAGGTACCTAATAATCATCATCAGCTTAGGAACCTGCATCAGCTTAGGAATCTTTTATTTAGGAAGTCTTTCCATCCCATAAGAACATCGAGGCAACTCAGGTGAGGTTATATGGAAACAAACTATGCTTATGCATCAGCTTAGGAATCTTTTATTTAGGAAAAGTCTTTCCATCCCATAAGAACATCGAGGCAACTCAGGTGAGGTTATATGGAAACAAACTTTTGATTTGAATATGTTTTTATATATTAAATTTAGCAGTTTTCCTCTTCTTCAAAAATCCAAATGGCACTTATCTCCAATAATCTTAAAACACATTTAATATAAATAAGATTGTCCAAATTAAATTGTCACCTTTTAGCTTTGTCAACAGTAACTGAAAACAAAAAAAAAGCAAAAAAATTTATATGATGATTTTTTCTGTCAATGTTCTTTCTTGTGATCTTCATTTGTACAATTTTGTGTATTTGAAGATGAGGAAACAGGATTTCCAGGACTCTTAATATCAGATTGCTAAATCTTTTAATGATTATTTTAATATTTCTAGCTTATATGTATATGATTAAATTACTATATATATGCAAAATTTTTAGTATATTTAAGTTCTCTCATTTTTATCATCAGTTACATTACAATTGCCTTCTAGAATTAATAAAACCTTATTAGATAATCCTTCATTAATTACACAAAATGTTTTTGGTTTATTATTCCTTCTTCATTTGCATATTGCTACACTTAATATAATTAAAATACATAGAATCTTATCTATTCTAATTACCTTAAGTGTAAAAATATACAGTTCAGGAAGATTGAACAAGCTGAAAACGTGTGTGTAATTAATTATTATTAACTAATTACACAAAGATTAATTTTAATGCTAAAATTTTCTTATACTTAGAAAATTATATTATAATACAAAACATAGGTTGTTTCTTTTGGATAAAATTATGGCTATTTTAAATATAAAATTAAATGCAATTATAAAACAAAGGGCATCCAAATTTTGAATATCTATTAAAAAAATCTTAATGATCAAAAATATTTTAAATAGAAGTTTATTCAAAATAATAATAAAATCATATAAGAAAATTCCAACCACAATTTAATTTTATACATGAAACATTCAAATGGTCCAGCAGAAAATATACTATAAATCTGTTTGAGTTTAAAGAAATTACAAGGTAGGAGAACTTTTGCTAAACTAGATTTTATTCAAATTTTATTTCAGAGATTCCAATATAAAGTGTTTGATATTTAAAATTTTTGATTTTCAAATTTCATTTTATAATAGAATGCAGTATTTTTATTCTAAATTTACAATAGATTATACAAAATTTTCCATTCCATATCTCAAGATAACAAATATAGGGCAAAGGTATGTAGAAAATTATGCAGAAGATATGGCAGATTTTTGTTTATTTTGTGAAATATATTAAATCCCAGGATTTCTTTCGTTTATTAATCCTATATCTCGGGATTAAAATCACTTATCACAATGAGTATCATTGTGATTCACTCACCTTTATAAAATTGTAGAAATGTGAAATATTCTTATAATTGCAACAATATAAAATTTATAGTTAAGCAAATTATTCTTTATTTTCAAATAATAAAATTTTCTATTTGGTTTAGTTTATTTTCTATAATAGATATTTTTTATATTACCATGATAATTGTTGATTAAAAATTGATATATGAAGTAAATTTAAATATTTTTTCCTTGTTACTTTTTAGTTAATATATAGCTTTTGCAAATATTAAAATAAAAATTCAGAATATTATAACTGAAATAATCTATTCAAGACTAAGTGCTATTTAGTGCAGAATTTGCAAAACATGAGACCATTTTTTAAGAAAAAAATTTTAATTTTCACATGTATATACGAGTATATATTTACAACACACATTCATTCAAAATATTGTGTACAGTTAAAAAATTATTAGTATAATTATTTTTAGATATAAGTTTTTCCTAATATCACAAGTTTCCCAAATAGATTTTTATACAATAAAGCAGTGGTTTAAAATGAATTGATTCATTGCAGATCTATAAATAAAACTTTAGAATCACAGACAAAATTTCCTATTGGCTTTAAACACTGGTTAGAGCCAGTGGCTTTCAGAAAAACATTACAGTATTCAATATTTTACATTTATTCAAAATATGTAGAATTATCTCTATTTACAGTTAATCAAAGGGCCAGGTAATATTTAAAACATACTTATTTTATATTTCCTGAATCACAATAATATAAAATTGAAATATTTTATTGTACAGTATAAATACTGTTTATTTTGAAGTTATTCATAATGATAAAAATTAATCAGTTAAATATTTATACAGATATGTACATGTTTTCATATACACAATGTGTAAATCTTAAAAAATAAAAATTACAGATAATAAAGAGTTCATTATATGCAAGACATAAATAAAGAATAACAAATAAATAATCTTTTAAAAATTACTTTAAATAATTTGAATTTCTTTAAAGTAACATCCATCAATATACAGTATATATATATTTTTTGCATGCTTAATTTTTTAACAAGACCGATGCTTTAATTTTAAAATAAACTTAATGGTAATGATAATTGTCTATTATGTGAAATTGGTCATTTATATATTTAATATGGTTGGTGAAACTGGTGATGTTGCTGAGGTGGTGCATGAGGTCCTTGATTTGGATTGGCCATGTGACGTTGCAAATGTGGTACTAACGTCACCGTTTGTTGTTGCTGTTGTTGCTGTTGCTGCTGCTGTTTCTGCATTGCCATAATCTGTTGCTGATGTCTGATTTGTTGTATGTGTTGCATCTGAGCTTGCCCACTAGTCAAAGTGGGATTTCCTGTAGCCCCTCCATAAGTATTGGCACCACCTTGTACCATAGATGATCCAGATACTGAAATGTGTGAATTAGCACCAGTTACTCCTCCCATACCACCTGCCATTTGTCCAACTGTCACATTAGGTGCTTGCATTCCTCCTTGATTCATTGTGTACTGAGGCCTGTGAAAAAGAGAAAACAGAATAAAATAGTACATTATATGAAATAAACAAATAATGACAATATTAAAATTCAAGAAGCTAACTTTCACATCTTGCAATACTAAAGAGATAGTCACAAATACTTATTATTTAAAAAAATCATGACTTAATCAATTAAGAAACTATCAGTTACTTATTAGAGTATTATTTGTTCCTTATTTGAAACAAAAAATTAATCTTTTAAAAAAATGTGAAAAATACAAATAAATTACAATAAAGCTTTAGATATACATTTATTTTTTGTTATCAAATCATAATATTTATAAAAAGAAAATAAAAAGATAAAAATATAATTTTAAACATATGAAATTTTATAGATGATACAAACAATTGAAAACATAAAATATTCAAATAATTTTATTAATAGATAGCAAACAAGTTTATTATTTGAAAATGTTTCATATCAATTCTAACATAAGCCATTTTTATATGAAAAGACAACATTAATAATACAGTAAAATATTTAAAGATTGTTTTATTCAAAAACATTTTCAGCTAAATACCATAACCATCTTCAGTTCACTAACAAATTACAGGAATACAAATTATATTTAAAGCAATTAATGAAAATGCAGAACAAATATTCTGAAAAGCATAAAATTTTAAAAAACATTAAACTTAACTTGTGTTGACTTTTATAAAGATTACATAAAAACAAAAATGATAATAAGGGAAAGACTAAGATTTTTATGAATAGTACATGTCACTTGCAAAAATCTATATATACAAACAATAAAATTTATTATTTTCAATGTTTATTTATAAACTTATTAACATTGAAATTTTTATAATTTAACATTAGACCATAAGTTATTATGCTCTTATGGAGATATTTGCATATTACTATCCATGGTATATTCCCATGCTTTGGAAATCACTCACGTGACTGGTCATTTATTGAATTTCTACATTTGGTTTTTTTTGATATTTCTATAGATTCCAGATCAATCCTTTCTGTACAGTATCATATGATGCAATTATTTTGGCTTCATTCACTTAATGGCTATGTTCTGTTCATAGAAATATTTTGTCAGAGTCATCCTCATGTTAGCCTTTTTTAGGTCATTCTTATGCACTCATAACCTTGTTTCAAGTTCCACTTCAATGGCCTAAAAAAAAACTGATAAGATATTTCTGTGAACATAACATAGACATTAAGTGGAATGAAGCCAATAAAATTGCATTATGTGATACCATAGAGGAAGAATTTATTTGGAATCTATAGAAATATCTAAAAGAGCCAAATATAGAAACATAATAAATGATCAGTCAGGTAAACAGATATCTAAAGCTTGAGAATATACCATGGATAAAAATATGAAAGTATCTCTATAAGGGCATGATAGATTATGGTCTAATGTTAAATTATAAAAACTTAAAAGCAACATTTTATTTGTAAATTTTATTGTTTGTATTTATACATTTTTGTAAGAGGCTCTAATTACTATTCATAAAAATCTTAGCCTTTCCTTAATAATCATTTTTATCTTTAAAACTTGTTTTATGCTTTTCTAAATATTGCATACTGTTTTTTAAAATTTTATGTTCTATAAAATGTTTGTTCTGCATTTATATTCTTGTAATTTGTTAGTGAACTAAAGATGGTTATAGTATTTAACTGAAATGTTTGTGAATAAGTCTTTAAATATTTTACTGCATTATTAGTGCTATCTC
This sequence comes from Olivierus martensii, assembly GCA_000484575.1. NCBI lineage: Eukaryota > Metazoa > Arthropoda > Arachnida > Scorpiones > Buthidae > Olivierus > Olivierus martensii. The sequence goes on from AYEL01084926.1 coordinate 15,631, forward strand.
TTCATATAAACTTGGATTATAAGCAGCTATCTGAATTATTTTGGTAAGTTATTTTTTTTCTATAATAATTAATAGCTTTTTTTAATTATTGCAGACTTCTGTAAGTTTTCCAGTTTGTTTGGAAACATTAAAATTTAAAATTCACTAAAAATCTGTATGGATCTGTTTAATAATTATCTAAATGGAACAAAAAATTTTTTCTAATAATATTAACCAGCATTTCTCATCTTTCATATTAATAAGAGAAAATTAATATTCAAAAATAAATTTACTTACAAAAGTTTCTTATTTATAAAGAACTCTGATGAGAGTTCTAAAACTGTATAAAATTGAAAATAATATTTTCATTATATTCATAACTTTTGCTTACACAAAATAGTTGCATTTGTGTGCATATATACATACATGAAGAACACAATTATTGAATATTTGTCACGAATCATGAAAACACCAAAAATTTTAATTTTAAATCATTCATGATTATTATACTTTCCTTTAGATTAAGGTGCTCAACCCATGGTCCATTGGATCCTTAATTGTGGTACATGAATGTGAAACTTCCGAAAAATATTTATAATATACAGTATGTCTTAAAAGTTTAGGTAATAAATTAATTGAATAAATTTTCATTAGAAAAATCATTTTGGTGAAACAAAAAATATATATTAAGATAAAATTATAATTCAAAAATAAGTCTTCATATTTTTAATTGTTTGCTATAATGATTTTTGTGAATATTCAAAATTTTGGAAAAAGTAGTAATAAAAAACATTTGTCTCAAAAGATAATATATAACATAATGTAGTGATAATTTGAATAAAATTTATTAGATGTGAATATAAGTCAATAATTTATAGACTTTCCTCCATTATAAATAACATTAAATATTCTATTTTTCAGAGATAAAATAAGATTTTGACATAATTATGGTTCCAAATTAAACTGAGTTTTCAGGTTTGTTTTAGATCTGCTATATTTAAATATTGTTTTTTTGCAGGATAAACACATCATCCCATAACATCCCATAGATTTTCTATAGAATTTAAATCAGGATTACAAGATGGCTGTTCCATAGCATTCACACGGTGTTCACATAACTATAACAAAGTTGATCTTCATGAATGAATTGGTGCATAATCCTGCTGGAGAATCCAATTAGGCTCTCCAATTTTATAGTCATAAGGAAGAAGAAATTTCTTTAAGATCTGATAATTTTCAGATTTTTTGTGACTTGAAATGAATGCTAAATCTGTTATTCCATTAAATCCAAATCCTCTCCATACCATTATGGATCCTCCATCTTACTGTTGACTAAAAAATAACTTTGACAATTTCTTAACCTGATAAAGACCACAAAATATTAAAAAATAAGCCTAATTAATATGCAAAAAAATTCATATTGTGAAATCTTGCTTAATTTTCATTGAAATCTTTAGAAATTTTTACAGTTTATTTTGTTTTTCATTCTCATTCTATCACTTTGAAAATTTTTTTCAAATTTTATTTTTTTCGCAATTTTTCATTTCTTATATGAGATCAAAGAAAACACTATTTTTTTTTTGTACAAAATTTTACCTCTCCAATGAAATATTTATTTATGGATAGAGGTAAGCTTCTGAATAAAATAAAGAAAAACAAATGAAGAAAATCAGACATAATTTAAAAAAAAATTATCAATAAAAACAAAGTATTTTGTATATTTTCATTAATGATGTTATGTCAGATAATTACCGTATTACTTTGAATTTAAGCTGCAGTAGGATTTTAAAATTGGAAAAAAAAAAAAGATTTTATAATAGGTATTGAAAAATAAGAAACATTTTTATTTACTTAAATAGGTGCTGATATACATAATAAACTACCTAATTTATTGAGAATCTTCTTCAGATATACTATTACATTCTTTTTTATTAAAACTAGCAGCAGGTCTCTTCTCTTAAACATATTCTAATCAATATTTCATCAATTCTGTTATCATCCATACATTCTTTTGTGCTCGAATTATAACACCCTTAGGGAAATTTTCCTTGGGTACAGTTTTTTTGTTTAAAATTATAAAAGGTGGCAATTTGTTTCCATTAGCAGTTATAAACAGTACTAAAGTAATTCATGATTTTTCTTATAATTAAAATATGGCCAGATATGATGAGATTCTACACAGCTGCTATCAAACAGCAACTGGATTAAATCAGAAAAGTATGAATGGGAGGACTACTGAATAAACTGTTATTAATGGTCATAATACTATGCATAGAGCATAAAGCAAAAACCTGATCGTTGGGGAGTGGGAAATCTGGAGAAATAACATGTTAAAATATTCGCTTTGAATTTAAGCTGCACCCAAATTTTGTCTTAAAAATTTGTGAATAAAAAGTGCGGCTTAAATTCGAAGTAATACAGTAGTTGAAAAGTGACAATATTTTAATAAATTATTGTTATTATTATTAATAAATATATTTATTTGTATGTTTTTCCATCATATGAATAATTTTTATTTTAATTTTTTATAAATTTTCGAATTTATATAAAAAAATCCAACATATATGAAAAGCATCTCCACTCATACATAAACAGCTATAATCTATCTACTTTGCTCTAATTATCCTGCAAATGCTTTGTTGCACACTAAATCCAATTCCACATGTAGTGCAATAGACATTACAAGTGGATTTGGGTGTAGTGTATACCAAAGTAGGCTTGGTAAAAATTTCCTGTGAAACAACTGGCTGCCATAAAACAATAAAAGTGCCACACTTCTTTAAATAGCCACTTTGTTTGTTTGGATTTTCTAGTTTTTCCCATAATAATTGTTAAAAATGAAGCAATAAATGAACAAATGAAAACAATATTGTTTATTTTAACAGAATCAACCAATATTTTTGTATTATTGACAATATTTTTTTCAGTTTTACGAATTTTAGAGTTTTTACTATGTGAAAATTTCAAAAATAATCTTATCCCAAAATCAAAATAAAAATTATTATAGTATAATAGAATAGAATGCAGATTAGATAAGATTGGATAAAAAATAATCCAAATTCTACTAACAGAATCTATTCAAATTACCTATTGTAAAAATGTAATTTAAAAAAATTTCAGTAATCCAGAAAGTTAGGAACTATCTTTGGAGGCACTTATTTTCAACCAATAAATACAAAAAAACTGATTCTTGTAATAGCTGCACTAAATAAATCAGGACTGAATTTTTTTAAACCTTTTTTATCATTTTTATTCCATTTCTATGATATGTATACATGTCAATGGATCTTAATGGTTTAAAACATGCCAAATCCTAACCAGTCATCAGAGCCATTCAAATTCTATTTTTTCTCATCAGTAAAAATTACAGAAAACCATACATCTGTCCATCACTTATGCTCATATCTCCACTGCATCCTTCCTATTAAGTATTCCAATTTTAATGGCCATCATTCAAATTTCATTGTAGTGAATGATTGAGACATGGCTCTTAACCTCTGGTGAACAGTTGCCCTTCAAAGTAGAACCACCAAAAATATTTGCTATATTACATAATGACATTTCACCACTAGATGCCAACTTTATTATTCTTCTATCATCCCTGACTGAGGTATAATTAGGTCTATCTGTTCATTTTTCGGAGTGACAATTATCATCTTTTGCCAAAATTTTGTAAATACCATTTAGTGTTCTGTTAATAATAGCAGCAAATAATTAATTATTCTGCTTTTAATTGCTAAATCTTCACTATTTCTTTTGTTGTAAATTGTTTGTTTTGGCATTATTATTAAATTCTTAAAAGTAGCTAATTTGCATATTCATACAGTTTTCTTATGTAAATTTTTGAGACATTTATTTTTTCCAAATTTTTTAATAATTAAAGCATATATTACAGTAAATATTTGAAAATATAAAAATTTTATTTTTTAATAATCACATCTAAATATATAATTAAAATTTGTCAAATGGTTTTTTATATTAAAATTTAACCAAGGAGTTTTTTGAGACATACTATATATATATATAAATAGAATATAGTAATTCCTGCCTGTTCCACCCATCAATTAAGCAAATTATCTACTCTTTTGAGACATACTATATATATATATATAAATAGAATATAGTAATTCCTGCCTGTTCCACCCATCAATTAAGCAAGACAGCTCAGCTTCTCAACAAGTGTGCACAGGTAGCATTGCTATGTTTTCACATACTTTCTAATTCTACTGTTTACCAGAAAAGTATTCTCCAGTCTCTGGATCTTTCTAAAAATTGTCAAGTTGTATATAATTATGTACATGTGTATTTTAGTCATTCAGTTAGTAATCAATTTTCTAATATACTCTTTCTGAACTTTCAGTACCGGTATACAATATTTGTCTATTGTATGGCTCACATGTACAAAATTTTCAAATTGACCCACAATTTCCAAAAGATTAAACATCTCTTCTTTTTTACTTTTCTTTAGTCTAAAGTGTTTCAAGTTAGCAGTTGATTTATCATTACTTATTTGTTAAGTTTTAATGTTAACTTGAAAATGGCTTGTACGAAAGAAAATATTTAATTACCTTAAATAAATAAAATTTAATCATAAATAATCAGGATAAGTTTTACTGAAGTTTTTATGACAAAATATAATATTAACAAAGAAAAAATAATAATTTTCTCTTTGTATCAATAAAACAAAATTTAAGAGATTTAAGGTTCCTTGCATTAGAATATTGTTTAAAATATAAACAAAAAGTAATCTTACCTATCTAATCTTGTAGTTTGAGGTATATATTGTCCCTGTTGTCCTGTTGGTGCTATCATTCCAGTTCTTGTCTGAGGATTCACATATGTCTGATTAAAACTTTGCTGCATCATTGCTTGATTTCTTGTTTCAATCATATTAGTATTTTGCTGCATTGGAGCTCCATTATAATTTCCATATGTTTGTGATACATTTGCTAAAAATATCAAAAATTTTAAACAATTAATACTACTCATCTTATATATAATTTTATACTGAAGTTTGATGAAATAATTTAATTAAATTTAAAATTCCTTTGCTGGTAATCATAGTTAATGCTTTCAAATCCTTTAAAGTGCAGTTATATATGTAATGTTTTCTTTATGACAGTTATAGCAATAGTCCAAAAACTGATAAACCCTTTCAAATATTATGAGAATATTAATATAAAAAAGACAAAAAAATACATTTCCTTAGTGATGGTGACAATATAGCACAAATAAAAAAAGCATGCAAACTGCTATTTTTCTATTCAGTATCATTAATTATTTTGAGGCATGAGTTAGGCAAACTTTTGGGAGAAAGGGGCATATTGCATCAATGAAATATAGCCTAGGGCCGCACTTTCCCAGTGATCCCTATCCTTCACCATCTGACCTCCTCCACAGGAAATACTTCGGCTTTCCACTCTGGAGAACCCAGGTTCGAGTCTCAGGTCCCATCTCTTGAAAATTTTTATCATGGGGTCTGGGTCCAGCCTGTCGATCCCCGTCCTCCACAATTCGGCTGATCCCTCCACAGGGGTGGGCAGCCTGTGGAAGGGGGGCTTGTTTTGCCCCACCACATAGTATTCTACAAGAATGGAGTGTGGCATTATCTGTTGACCAAAAAAAGACTCCTCCACAGATGTGGGTGTAGCCCGTGGTTAGAAGTGATCCTGCCTTTTAGTAATCTATCTGATTGGAAAGGAGCGTAAAACAAAATAGCAAAAAAACTCCCAAAATCACACCTTCACTTATTAACTGTCTGAGGTTATAAAAATTTTCTTAGAAAATTATGTAGCCAAAATAGAAAGATCTTAAGGGGTGCATTTGTTGACTAAGATATTATAAAAGGGTGATATGTTAAAATTAAGCCAATTTTCTTAGTAGATCAGCTTTCATTGGCCATTATATGAATCATGGGTTTGAATAATGCCAGCAGTCTGAAAAAAGGGAAACGCCATTTTCAGAAAAGCTCGGCAGGATCAAAATTCTTTTAAATTATATTAAAATTATAATTTAATCATTTTAAATTTGAAACAATAATTAAAAACATATCTGTTTAGGAAATTGCACAAATATTAAATATAAACACCGTGAAATTACAAAAAGTATTGAGTTGATTGACTGACAAAACAATTTTGATTTTGAATGTATTTTGAACTGATTTTTTATGCAATGACGTTTATTCTGGTTAACGGTTAATCAAATCTATTTTTGTAAGAAATATGACACTGTGATTACACCTACGATTTACCATATGAATTATTATTTATTACTTTTCTAGAAATCGCATAACTATATTGCTGAGATATGAAACAGATTTGATATTTTTTTGTATTCATTTTATTTATCTATAAAATTTTTGGCATTATAGCTATTAGTTGGAGAGCCGCATGCAGCCCACGGAACTACATTAAGTAGGCAAACCACGGGCCGCATGTGGCCCGCGGTTTGCCCACCCGAGTTAGAAGCAAACTTCTAATTTAATTAAACAGATTCTTATAATAATGAATAGTTATAAAATTTCAATTTTTGAAGTCTTTCAAATAATTATCTGAAAAATTAACAGCAAATCATCATCCATTATCATCAGTTTATATCAGGGCTGTCCAATTATAATGAACCCGAGGGCCATAGCAGTGTTTACTAGAGATATGGAGGGCTGCAGTTACAAAAAAGGGGAGGGGCCTTTGGTATTGTACGTCTAATTGTCTCAACAAACGGAAATTTCTTCATGTCATGAGTGCACTACAGACACAGACACACAGACACACACACACACACAGAACTGCCATTCATTTCCAGATTAGCAAACATTATTACAAAATTATATTTACCAGATTGCATCCAATGAAAATGTTAACAAAAAGTTATAAAATATAAACAGTTACAAACTATTTTTATATTTTTTATGTGCCTATTTAATGCGATAAATGAGGGCGGGCAGCAGTATTTACAAGGGCTGGGATATTTACATCCAATCCTGTTGTAGTTATCCGCAGAATATGTAAAAGAAGAATCTCCAAGGCAGGTTCCGAATCCATTCTTAACTATTTTCATATTAGAAAATGCACCTTCACACAAATAAGTACTATCAAACGTTGATATTACTTTCCGACCAAAATCACAAAAGTTAGGAAAACGTTCGTTAAACCAAGCAGTTAACCCATGTGATTTGTTATGAAAAAGTCATTTTCCCCACCGGTACTAATATATAGTCAATTTTCGTTATTTGTGGATTCCATATTTGCGTATTCGACTATTCGTGAAAATTTATTTGTAACCACAAAATCGTCATTCGCGGAGCTATCGCTGAGCGGCGTAAATACTGTTACCAATGTACACCCTTTCTACTTTTTCTCTGGAGAGAGAGGGAGAAATGAATTTGTTATCAAATGTAGTCTCTGAATCGGTTTGCTGGAAAATTTCTCATTACCTATCCTTGCTCACTCCACAGACCGCAGGTAGGCCAAAAGCCTGTTCATATTGTCTGCAGGTCCCATAGAAGAATGTGGCCCTATGCTTGAATGCAGCCTCAAATTTAGGCGCCTAACTTCCTGCGCATTTGCTCCTTACGCCGAAAGTTTAGAAGATTGAGGCAAAAAGCGACGCAGACAAGGCTGACGCAGTTTTTCAACGCAGTTTAGAAAGACAATGTGTCAGTTGTCACACCAAACATCTTGCAACATCAAAAAACTATCAATGAAAAATAAGATTTTATTTACTACATAGTTAATGTTTTTAAAAATTAAATAAAGATTACTGTAATTATAATACTGTATATAGTACTATACACTGCATATACTGTAATTATTTCTAAGTAATGTAATACAAATTAAATAAGGTGTCTGTAAACAGAAAAAAACATAAACCAAGTATGAAAATGTTGGAAAGAAAGGTTTGCAGGAACCTAACTCTATATTTCCTAAAGGCACAATGGTTCACTATTCACTAATTCAGTATTCGCAAAGATCAAGAAAATGTTGAGAAGAAAGGTTCGCAGGAACCTAACTCTATATTTCCCATAGGCACAATGAAAAATATTTCAGAACATTAAATAAGAATACATTGAATTCTGCAAAAGTAATGTTAATTAATTTAAATAGAAAATTTTTCCCACATGTTTGAAGAGATAAAATAAAATAAAATTGATTCATTTACATTGTTTTTCTAAAAAATTTTTTTTCTTTTTGCAGATATACAAAAATTAGATGTTTGAAGGTTGGGGTATAAAAGCCCAGCCATAATAGTAAATCTAAACGATTATTCTTCGTTTATTAGTCTTTTCATGATTTCATTTTACATCAACGCGGGGCTAGATTGGTGCAATCCGTCCAATTGGCACTGAGCGGGAGTATTTTATAATTTGCCTAAATAGCATTTGTCATTCTATACAATGCCTAGGCAAGATATGTAATATTAATCATTTCATACTTTGCCTAAAAACGTCAGGCATTCTATATATTGCCTAGGCAGTATATAGAATGCCTGCATTTCATACTTTGCCAGTAACATATATATATGTTACGCCGAATTTGTAAATATTGCTCAATTTGTAAAACAGGCAAAAATTTGCAGTTTGTAAAACATACACGCCAGTTGCCGATTTAACCAATGTAGCAATTCATCTGCCTGGTTTATAAAGCAGGCAATGTTTTATTTACCGATTTCTTGAACTAGGCAATTGCTGAACTGATGCTAGCACTGTATGCGGTATTTCTGATAATCAACACTGGTGCTATAACATAATTTGGATTTTTTGATGAATGATTTCTTTTTTGAGTAGTATTCAGTTCTGTCTTTTAAGGTATGTATTTATTTTTAACAGTTAATCTCTCATCTATTGCAGTTTATATCTACTTCCTAAATATTCCTAATTCAAACCAAAATCTGCTTTACCCCATAATTCCATGTTAGGTTCTCGTTAGGCTTAGATTACATGGGCACGTGGTCTAAACCTAACAAGTTTAGCTATTTCTAATTGATTTATTTACTATTTTTTTAAAATTAATTGGGTAAATTCTAGTTGAGCTGTAGCATGCGGATCTGTGATAGGTGCCCATCAACTTAAAATTAAATTTTTACTCTGGGCTTTCAAGATGTTTTTATTAAAGTTTTAGAGGGAATCTTTAATACAACAGAATTGTCGATTCATGTTTTATATATCAGTCGGTGGGCGGTGAATCATCAATTCTCCTATCATAGATCCACTTGCTACGGCTCAACTAGAATTATACCATTAAATGTATGATTTTACTTTATTGGACCCTCGATTTCGATCTTCCATTCGGTTGACCACCTATTTCTAGGGGTCTCAAGGCACAGGTAATAATCTTATGTAGTGCTGAGGCCCTATCATCGAGAAATCCAGTCGTTAAATCACATTTTGATTTTATGAATAGAATATAATAATCAAAATTAGGCTAAGGCTTGTGTTTACAATTTTTATGGAAATTTTTTTGTACTTCTGGCACGTCACATACTTCCTAATTGACATTGTTTGCTATTTCTCAGATCCCATCATTGTTTTGTGTAGAAGCACCATAACAACTTTCATACATTCTTTAATTTTTCGTTATAATTAACATTAATCAGATATAAATAAATAGATACATAAAGATAAACTGCCTTAAATAAATAATTTTGATATGTTAACTTACAAAAATAAATGTATAATAATCATTTTCAGAATTTAATTATGGAAGATATTCAAATATTCGATAATTATGGATTTTCGAATAATAGTCGTCTATGGACAAAAGATTATGAAGAGAGAGTAATCCATATTTTACAGTCTAGTAATGAATATGCTATAGCCAAAAATGGGAAATTCTATTATTACAAGAAAAATGTCAAGCTGATTAATATGGCTGGCATCACCAAAATAGCTACAATAAAAGATAATCGTATTATGGCAATAAAAGAAAATGTATTTTCAATTATCAGTGACTTTTCATAGTGCTTTGTAAGTTTTGTAACTCCTTTTCAACCGCTTTGTAAGTTTTCTTTTCTCCTTTATGATCATCATAAAGGAGAAAAGAAAACTTACAAAGTGGTTTCAGAACATTATGCTAACATATCCGCAACCGCTTTGTAAGTTTTCTTTTCTCCTTTATGATCATAAAGGAGAAAAGAAAACTTACAAAGTGGTTTCAGAACATTATGCTAACATATCCATGCCTTTTATTATATGCTAACATATCCATGCCTTTTATTAAACAGTTTATTGCACAATGTGAAAGATGTGCAGAAAAATAAAAATTAAAAAATTCTCAAAGGAATCATCGTGCAACCTATACCTTCAAATGATCTTAATCAAAGAGAACAAGTGGATTTAGTGGACTTTCAAAGTTTGCCTGATGGTAAATTTAAATATATTTTACATTACAAAAAACATCTCACCAATTAGTTATTTTCTGCCATCTGTGACGAAAAAAGCAATAGAAGTTGCCAGAGAACTTCTTTTAACTTTTTTTTTTTTTTTTTTTTTTTTATATTTTTCAATCGGATAAGAGGAGGGATTTTACAGCTGACATCATAACTGAATTATTTTGGTAAAGGAATTTATCATTATAGTGCTAGTGTCTATTATCAGAAATACCACATAAGGCGCTAGTCAATTCATCAATTGCCTAGTTCAAGAAATCTGTAAATAAAATATTGCGTGCTTTGTAAATCAGACAGATGAATTGCTACATTGGTTAAATCGGCAACTGGTGCGCACGTTTTACAAACACGCCAAATTTTTGCCCGTTTTTATAAAAATAGTTATATTGATTTATATAAATAAGAAATTAATAAATTGTCAAGGCTAAGAATTGAACCAGCAATCATACAAAATTATAACAAATCTTCAACCACTGCTATTGGGACATTATAGGCTTAATTGAATTCTAGAATCAGTTTAGTGCAAAACTTGTGTGATTTATTATTTATGTAATATAATATGCTTGTTGTGCACTTTATTGCTTGCACATTATATTGTCCTAAGGGACTGAATAAAAGTATGTGCAGTTTCAAAAAAATCAGTGACCCGAATGTCTGAGCCTCCCCTTGTTAGACTAAAAACTGTTTCTGCCAATTTAGTCAACATCAGCAGGAATAAAGTTACATAAAATAGAACAAGTTTAATGAATGAAAAAAAATCTTAAAAACAGCAGAAGTGGTAGTGCACAAGGCAAGTATATTAAGATTTAATATAGTGCCATGAAGAACATATCTAAGTGATGATAGGAACATAGATGAACGTATTGCAGAGCATAAAGGTATAGTTAGGTTATACATCTGTGCCCCCACTACAAGGTTTTAAGTTTAATATAAAAAGATTGGAAAAATGCTAGGATTATAAAAAAAATATTAACACTCTAAAGGAAAGAACTTATTCTGGAATCCCTGATATCGAATCCAGAAGTTTTAATATAATGATAATCATGACAATACTGTCCCAAGAACATGGTGCCTACCTATCCTGTCCCACTCAGCCCTTAAGCATCAGCAATATTCAGCAGCTGTTCAGTTCTTACTCAAGCAATGCTATGATGGAGGATTCCATTAATAATGGAATTCAATATTGTCACTCCTTTACTTAAGGAAATTTCTGGAACCAATTAACTGCATAAGTCAAAAATCCACAAGTTGAATAATCCATAAATATGGAATATTTTTTAATATTTCTTAGAAATAGTTGTTTCTTGCATTGGCATAACTTTTGCATGCCCTGAATCTTTTTATTTTTTGGTGCAAATAAATTGGGCATCCAATAACTTTTTTCCCTTGCCCATTTTATTTGTATGAGCATTAATCTTCCTTTCTTACTTTCAAAAGTAATTGCTTTTTGTTTTGAGCTGTTTAAGATTTATCCACTGTTTCTTTGCCATTTTTAAAGTTTGAAGAAAGAAAAATAAATTAGTTTTTATTAATAGATGGCATTACTAGTTTTTAAAACTGTATGACTTTGAAAATGAATAGAGAACTGACTGATTAATTGAAATGTTACACACTAATATATTTTTGAGGAAATGGCAAATATTCACTTCAACCTGTCACAATGTAAGTATTGCCCCTCTGTAGGGCATGCACCTCACGTTGGGAACCACTGGTTTAAATGTATAACTAGAATTTTTATTCATTACTCCAAGTCTGGTAATTACTAAAATGTGTACAAGTTAATCCATTATAATATCCATTTAACAATGTAAATTATCTGTTAAATACATCTTGTCATTGCTGAAATTGAGATAAGCAGAAAGCATTGATATAGCACTTCATGTGCTATAATAATACTTTTGGCTTTACGTGATTTTTAAAAGTATTATAAGGGAGTCTTATTCAAAATATTTTCATAAATTTATATTTGTTATTTATTGAATAATATTGAAATTTTAGATTCCTTTTTAATTTTTAATGTATATATAGATTCAGATCAAGAAGAATGTTTATAGAAGCATGTTAAATGTTTGAAGAACAAGAAAATGAAAATCAAAAATAGAGATAGAAGATATCTCTTACCAGTTAGAATCTTCGGAAAGGTTGATATTTTAGATGAAATCCTGAATTAATCTCTCGAAGTGATTTTAAAAATGGAAATGTAAATTAATTATATATAATAAAATTATAAAAAAATTTAGCCTAATCAATAACAAATGCTATACAATACAAAACATATATTCAATACTAGTAATTCTCAGTTTACAAGTTCCTTTTTTAATGAATTTCTAGGTTTGTGAGTTTATTTTTCAAATATGAAGTATTAAAAGAATCAAAAATATAAACATTAATTACAAAAATAAATGCTAAACATTCATAAATAGATATTTCAAAATACATACTTAGCTGTACAAACAGTACAACCAAGTTTTGTAACAAACTTCTTTTCTGCTCTGAAATCAGAAAAATCAAAATGATGACATAAGCAGCAGATTGCATGCCCTTTGGCTGCTATGACTGAATCGGCACATTATATAAATAACTTTTATTCTCAGATTATGCCTAATGCAGTAGTTCATCTGTATAAAAGCTCATCTACTTATTTGTCATTAATGAAAAATAAAAATTCTTTTAATATTTATATGTCAATGATTTTATTATTATAATTTGCTTGATTTTATTATTATAATTTGCTTGATTTTAAATTCCATTGTTCTTATTTCTTTAGATAAATAAATTATTGTTTCATTATTAACTACACCTTTACTTAATTTTAAGTAAATAATCAAATCTTGATTTTATGAATACTAACAGTACTTTGTCATGTTACTTGAAAGTATAGGAGATTTGTGACAATAAATGATGTAAGGGGAAGGAGTCATTGTGGTGTCACTAAAAATTTATTTGACTTACATCTCAGTTTTATAAAAAATTTTAAGTTATTCTGTGAACAATTTAAGCAGAAATAGACTGTAATATAACATGTAATTCAACCTAATTAGGATTTTTTTTTAACAAAATAATCCTAAATTAGCTAAATTTTATCCCTATTTAGAATAACTCAAATTTTAATTTTTTTTTATTAATTATGCTACAATGCTACCATTTTATCGGAATAATAGTTAAATTTGGGGTAAGATGCACCAATAATTCTTCTAAATTGTTATATCCATCCTGAAATTTCCTGCCATCTTGGTACTCTAACTGGTTGAGGAATCTGTACAGTAATCCAGATTCTGGTTCAACTCTAGGCCAAGGCTAATTTTTAATCTTGAAAAAGTAATAAAAATTCAATCATTTAAATAAAAGATGGTGTCACCTTTTAGTCCAAATTTAAATAATCCAATAGATAGCAGCACCATAGCATAATTAATAAAATAATAATTTAGCTAGTTTGTTATATTACAGATATTAGTTGAAGATATGTTTGTTATAAAATGTCTTGGTGATTCATTGTTTTATATCTATATCCAATTATTTCAAAGTTTACTTGGAAATTTCACTAATACTTCATTTCACATATTCTTTAAAGTAATTCCTAATTTGTATTATTTTTTACATAAAATCAAAAAATTAAATAGAAGTGGAGAGGGTCTTCAATTTAAATGTGATCTCATCATGGCCAGAGATCAAGCTTCATGTAATAAATGCCAAAGAGGAGATCATCAAATTGTTTGAAATAGCATGACAGTTTATGTATACAGTGGGTGATCAATTAACGAACAAATCAGATAACAGTTTCGAAAGATTTTTATGTTCGGATAACGAACACTTCACAGAACAAACATGACCTGCAGGCTGACGAAATGATAGGTCAGCCTGATGGTTGCGTGGTAAAGCTGTGGCTTAACATTCTGGAGGATCTGAGGGTCCCACCCCTCCAATTTTTCAGGAGGGATCTGGTCCAAGCCTGTTGAAACTCATCCTTCCAGTTGACTCCATCATGGGTGTTTGTCAGCCTGTGATGACGGCTCTATAAATGGTTGCTTCCAGATAAATATATTCCATGAGGATATTTTGGCTTAACTGACCTAACGGAATGACAGGCTTAGGCCTTGCACATTCATGGACTTATGGGTAAGGATGGGAGAACAGTAGTTTTTCTCGATTAAAATGAACTCGGAGACAACTTAAATCAAAGATTTATTAAAGAAGGTAAGAGAGTGGCTTAGGCCTTGCACGTTTGTGGACTTATGGGTAAGGATGGAAGAACAGTAATTTTTCCCGATTAAAATGAACTCGGACACAACATAAAACAAATCAAAGACAGTTTTTCCGATTAAAATGAACTCGGAGACAACATAAAACAAATCAAAGAATTTTACCTGATTTAAAATGAATTTGGAGACAATGTAAAACAAATCAATTTATTAAAGAAGGTAAGAGAGATTTTATAATTTTTGTCTTAGAATGGCATCCATACCAGGTTGAATTGAGGTCAATAGGCTTGCTTGGTATCTTTATCACGACGATGCTATTAATCACTTCTGAAAAATCCTGAAGGAGAGAAAAGCAATAGATATTGGACAGATACTTTATTGGAAAATAAACATACATAATCTTGCATTTTTGTTTATATGTATATACAGTATTATTGTTATTACATATAAACAAACATAGTAAGAAATTATATACATTTTTTTGTCTCCGGAATGAATTAATCAAATTCCCATAAAGACCTATGGTAAATCTATGATCGGTTAACGAACAGTTCGGATAAGGAATATTGTCTTGGAACGGATTATGTTCATTAAACGATCACCTACTGTATTCCCTTTATGTATTATAATTATTTCACTTGCAATAATATATATATATATATATATATAGATACTCCCCGACACTGAGACCACTTCATTGTCCACCATGAAATTTTCATGCCACAACTTGTCAGTTATTTGATCATTGTGCAGATGTTATAGTCAGGCTAAATTTTAAGCTATTATACTGTTTACTGTAAAATAGTTTTGCTATATCGGTATTTCTTGTTTATCTTTACATAATGTCATAAATCGGAAAAAGTGAAAAAAATCGAGATAAAATTGATGGGTTTGTGGAAGATTTGAACAGCAAGATCAGTCACAGGAAAGTCTTAATGGAATTACACAAATAAATATCCAATAATCTGAAAAATCTCTGAAATCTGACAAGCCCCAGTCCCATGTGTTGGATTAGAGTGCTCTACTATATATAATACTAGTGGTCCACAAAGACTTAACGTTAAAAATATGTTCTTATTCTTTAATATAACCAAGTTGCATGGTAAAGCAGTCATCATCTTAGAGGATCTGGATTCATTTCCCTACACCATTTTTTTAGGGGTGGGTTTGGACCCATCTTACTAATTAAAAATAAGTGTGGATCTATGCATATTGGAGATTTTATATATGAGATAAAAGAAATCACTAAAACTGCTTAACCTTTAACATTAAAGTCCGAATAAAGCACAATAAGCAGTGGGAAATAACACATTTAATGAGACAAAAACGCTTTTGGTATCAGTAATACCATCATCAGTTGTATATTATTGATACCGAAAGCATTTCTCATTAAATGTGTTATTTCCCACTGCTTATTGTGCTTTATTCGGACTTACATATATGTATGTATGTATATGTTTGGGTTTGCCAGGGATAGAAAAAAAACAGCAAGAAAATTTTAGGTGTAATATATATATTAGTGTCTGCACATGTGTGCATGCATGGTTAATTTTTTTAATTCAAATGCATCCTGATTAAGAACATTAAATCCAATACACTGCCTAAATAGTTCATAAGCAAAAATACCAGCACTATGGCAGTTTACACATTCATAAGTAAAATAAAACAACAATTAAACTGTAGAAGTGCTTTCGATTTTATTCAAAAATCCTCTTCAGCTACTATCTCAACATTAATTTTAAAAAACTTGTTCTAAAGAACGCCAAGAGAAACATTCTTAACATTACTCTTTTTTGTTGTCATAGGGACAACAATTACAGACTATAAAATAAAAGGTAACATAATGTGAGGAAGTTAACTTGGACCTGTCCTATTTTTATTTTATTATGCACTCTATTATTATTTTATTTTTAGTTTTCCTAAATTTTAAGAATTTTATATATATATATGTTTTTATTTGAGATGATATCAGGACAGTGAAAGAACATTGATATGCTGTTGTTACAAAAGTTTGACTCCTGACATTTAATTCTGCTATATCATAAATATATCAATGATATTTTTATGTTTTGTACAGATATTCCTCAACTTAAGCATATCCAATCTTCTTAAATCCAAACTTAAATGAAAAATTTTCAAATTTATTTTTAGTTTTTGGGATATACAATATAAAAATTTATTGTATTTGCACGATACCAGTCTGAACATGTTGGTTTACAACATTTAAAAGATCATATTACTTTGTGTGAGGTATTGTTTGTTGATCTTAAGTATCATATTACTGATATGATGATATATCATTCAGCATTGTCTCACTTTCAATAAGAGAATAATATGGCACCATAATGTACTATAGGTGCAATCACAGTAATCCACTAGCTCCAGTAATTTTTACTTCAGAAGTTTTGTTAAAAGATCATTTTTCTGATTTCTGCATCAGTGTCGTCTTGCATTTTTAGTAATAATTTCAAATAAAAAAAATATTATTTTTTATTGTTCTTAAAAGTTTGATTATAATCAATTCAAGCATTTAAACTCATTTTTATTCTACCCGTACCCATTTATTATATACAGTAGAGTAAAATACACTTCAATTTGAAATGTTCTCAGTACCTAAACTAAATAATTCAAAAATAAACTATTTAAATTATTAGATTATGATTCTAGAACCATGGTGGCGAACCTACGGCACGCGTGCCAGGAATGGCATGCAGAACAATTTTGCTGGCACGTGGCACATATTTATATTTATATATACATACATAGAACGTTAAGCTAAAATTTTATATTTTCCAAATTTTCGCTGCGCAAAAAATTTGCGTTGTGACCATATAACTCTTAGTCACTTTTATTCTACTTGCAATTGTGCGTATGCCGTTGTGGTGTTAGTTGACTTAATCATTTTTGCTTCCTTATGTAACTCGACTGAAAATCTGTTAATTGCATTTCAAGTTCGTCCAACTTTAACCAGTCAAATGTTGTTACAATAGGTGCAGATAACCTGAATTTATCAAGATACACGATAAATTTTGTAGTTTCTGCAAATTATCTATTGATAAATTGACTTGTGAGTGAATCTTGATTGAAACTCACTGATTATACAGTTAATAACTTTTGAAAATTCTGTAGTCAGTTTAGCTCCATCCGGTTTTTCATGAAAGTTCAAACCTGTGAATAATTTTTTCAAATTTGGAAAATATTTGAAGCTTTTGGAAGCGATTACTCGATATAATATTTGAAATTTTGTTTCAAATGCCTGAATTAGATCAAATATGCCAATGATAGTCTTATTGATACATTGTAATTTAACATTTAATTCATTCAAATTTAGGCATAATGTCTGCCGAAAACATTAATTTTGAGGTCCATTCAGTATATATATATATTCCTATAACAAATTATCTGGCACGTTAGTATATTAAGAAATATAACTTTTTAAATTTTTGGCACGCCAGCAGAAAAAGGTTCGCCACCCCTGCACTAGACAATTTCTTTGGTTCACATTCTGCTGAGTTCTATCATTCTGGGATTCATAGTCTGTCTGCCCAAGCACTGGAGACAGATCATTGCTGCTGATGGTGA
>AYEL01084927.1:0-12861 GCA_000484575.1 Olivierus martensii
CTATAATAAAATTATAAAAAAATTTAGCCTAATCAATAACAAATGCTATACAATACAAAACATATATTCAATACTAGTAATTCTAAGTTTACAAGTTCCTTTTTTAATGAATTTCTAGGTTTGTGAGTTTATTTTTCAAATATGAAGTATTAAAAGAATCAAAAATATAAACATTAATTACAAAAATAAATGCTAAACATTCATAAATAGATATTTCAAAATACATACTTAGCTGTACAAACAGTACAACCAAGTTTTGTAACAAACTTCTTTTCTGCTCTGAAATCAGAAAAATCAAAATGATGACATAAGCAGCAGATTGCATGCCCTTTGGCTGCTATGACTGAATCGGCACATTATATAAATAACTTTTATTCTCAGATTATGCCTAATGCAGTAGTTCATCTGTATAAAAGCTCATCTACTTATTTGTCATTAATGAAAAATAAAAATTCTTTTAATATTTATATGTCAATGATTTTATTATTATAATTTGCTTGATTTTAAATTCCATTGTTTTTATTTCTTTAGATAAATAAATTATTGTTTCATTATTAACTACACCTTTACTTAATTTTATTATGATCAAATTTCATTGTTGAGAATGGAACCCATTTTTAGCATTATGGGAAATTGATTTTTGATTTATGAGTTCTTATTTTATAAGCTCCAGCAATGAATTAACTTGTAAAGTCAAGAACTATCTGTGCTTTTTTATATATATATATATATGAGTTATAGCAGAATAGTAATCCTTTCCACTGAACAAATTACTAAGGGGTCAAGATGTGTAAGGATTATTGAACTACACCCAAGGGAGGGTTTATAGATTTAACTAATCCAAGTATGGATTTATATAATTTACATGTTTATTATTAAATATTTGTACTTATAAAATTAAATTTAAATAATGAACAAATATTAGAGATATATTAAGTTTATAACTAGAGAACAATCTATAAGTGCAAATATTCATTAAATGAAATCACTTTTTATTGCCATTTATGAAATATCAATATTATGATATCTAAAATACTATATATATTTGTGTATAAGCTGAGGAATTTTCCCAAAAAAAATTTTTAGAGTAGAGGGATCAGCTTGTATATGGACCAATCAAAAACCAGAAAATTTTCTGCAAGATCAAAGATTCATTGACTCAGTCATGGTGGGAATGCAGTGTACCTTTGTGCCAGCTGTATGCTTCACCATATTTATTCATAATGAAAATCATCATCTTACTGATTCTTTCAACTTTTGGGTTAAAAAATATGAATATATACATAAATTAATATTTCTATAGACATTTAAACATTGGATACTGCATAAATATGATCAAAAATAGATGAAATGATCCTGATGTGTCCTTTTTGTGCTAGTAGCATGTCCTATGGTAGTGGCCAGATAGAATATATTTCTAAAAATGCCTATTCTTTCTTGATTATATTATTAAAAATATGCAGATATACAGTATATGAATATTTGTATTTGTATAAATTCAAAAATATTAATTTATTGAGTACTTCGTAAATAAGATCAGGAATGTGTAAGTTGATCCTTTTTAAACAGTAAACATGGCTGATGCTATTATATTATCAGTTAATATTAAACAGAAATACTGTATAGCAATCTTGGATGTTTCTGCTCGACAACTTGTGCATTTTCAGCTAGTTCCAATCATTTAAAAGATATGGGATTATTATTTTTAGTTAATTTCAGATATGTTCTTTCAACAATTTTGCTGATTAACTTCTCATTCCTGTCAATTGCAAAAAAATTTCTATTGCATGCTTTGATTCTGATTTTTTCAATTGTATAAACATTGTTAAATACCATATTTTCATTGAGATTGGGAATGATGAAAACTTTAATATTTGATATTTTCTGCTGAACAAGCATTTCAATTAAATCATATTACAGAGGAATGTGACATGATTTTATCCTGCTCTCCATCTAGCTTTTTTGTTGTATTGTTTCGCATCATGATATTTCAATGCCATACATCTGGCATTTTGTCTAAAATGACCTTATTTATTCCATAGTGAACAGAATTTGGAAAATTTTTAAAATTTTAAAAGAAATTATAGATTTATTTTAATATCATATCATATTATTCTAACACTTGAAAGTTTGGGGTCAGCTTATACATGAATTTTATATTTTTACTAATTTTCAAACTCTGGCTTATACATAGATCAACACATACACAAGTATTCAGTGGGTGATCAGTTAATGAACAGTTCGGATAATGAACAAATCAGATAACGAACACTTTTTCAAAAGATTTTTATGTTCGGATAATGAACACCTCACAAAACAAACTATGGGACCCACAGACTAATGGAATGACAGACTAGCCCGATGGCTGCGTCATAAAGCCGTGGCTTAACATTCTGGAGGATCCGGGGGTCCCACTCCTCCAATTTTTCAGGGAGGGATCTTGGCCTGGCCCATTGAAACTCATCCTTCAATCTTCCGGTTGACTCCATCATGGGTGTTGATCAGCATGTGATGATGGCAGCTCTATAAGTGGCTGCCACCAGATAAAAATATTCCATGAGGATATTTCGGCTTAACTAACTTAACGGAATGACAGGCTTAGGCCTTGCGCGTTCGTGGACTTATGGGTAAGGATGGAAGAACAGTAGTTTCTCCCGATTAAAATGAACTCGGAGACAATGAAAAACATATCCTCCTGATTAAAATGAACTCGGAGACAATGAAAAACAAATCAAAGATTTATTAAAGAAGGTAAGAGAGAGATTTTACAATTTTTTGGTATGAAAAACATATCAAAGATTTATTAAAGAAGGTAAGAGAGAGATTTTACAATTTTTTGATGTTAGAATGGCACCCATACCAGGTTGAGGTCAATAGGCTTGGGGATCCTAGTTAAAATGGCACCCATACCAAGTTAAGGTCAATAGGCTTGAGGATCTGAATGGCACATAAACCAGGTTGAGGTCAATAAGGCTTGGGGATCTCTACCACGACAATGCTATTAATCACTTCCGAAAATGTTTGGGGATCTCTACCACGACAATGCTATTAATCACTTCTGAAAAATCCGAAGAGCAGCAGCGATATTGCATAGAGAAAAGCAATCGATATTGAATAGATTGGAGAGAAAAGCAATCGATATTGGACAAATTCTTTATTGGAAAATAAACATATAAATGAGAGAAAAAAAAGCAATCGATGTTGGGCAGATTCTTTAACAGAAAATAAACATAAACAGATTAAAATGCAAGACTATATATGTATATATTATTGTTATTATGTATAAATAAATGTAGTAAGAAATTATATAATTTTTTATTTATGTTTTTTTGGGTCTCCGGAACAAATTAATCAAATTCCCATAAAAACCTACGGTAAATCGATGATCGGTTAACAAACATTGTTTTGGAACAGATTATGTTTGTTAACCGATCACCCACTATATATGGTAGTTAAATGTATGATTAAAATATATCAATTGTTAAATCTAAATGTATTTCTATTTCATATTTATAAGTCGTAAAAAATATTTATTTAAATATAGTTAACTCTCTAACATCTGACATATTTTCAAAAAATCATTTTAAAATTTGAAAATTCAGGCAATCTAAGACTTATTTATTTTTAAGAATTTTTTAAATTTCATTATCATCAAATATTAGTGCTGCAAGGTTTGCTCTTGTTTTCCTTACTATATATCCATCTTGCCAGAATTTCAACAGCAAATTACAGAGAATAAAGCCAATGCTCTTTCTGATTTTTACATTGAATTAAATTATAAATATAGTATCCATGGTTTATACCATATTTGTCATTCACCCAACTTTGACACCTTTTATCATAGTTAATTTAGATTTCTATTTAAATAGGCTTTTTCAATCAAAGTTAATCCTTAATTTTCAATAACTATTTTCAGAGTTTTTATTAATATGCAAGTATAAAAACTTTATTTTCAATATAATAATTACGTTATTTAGAAACTTTTCACACATGGATTTCAGATTTCAATTTGCTGGTGTTGCTGACAGTTCAGGCAAAGTGTCTCATCTCCAGTCTGGAGATGCAGGGTATCCTTGGTGGATTGTCAGTCAAAGATTGCAAACACCATGTATGTGTGTAACCATATATATATATAGAGGAAATGATTTGAAATTTATAATAATCAATTTGATTTGCCACTAAATTGGAATAATGAGGATATGATACTAAGTAAACTTATTTATAAGCTTGTAAATTAATGAAATGGGAAAAACAAAACTGAGATAAAGTAAATACAATAATTTAAACAAGAATAAAACATTTATCAGTTGAACTAAACAGAATATTTGGAAAAAAATAATATGAAAAATATAATTTTCATTTCTGGTGGACAACAATTGTTGATTAATAATGGAAAAATTTTAGTGGGAGATTTATCAATATGTTCTAATATGAATTGAAATGTGCTTTTCTAATCTGCTCAACCACTAAATATTCCATATATAAAAAGTGTCTCCTCTATCATTGTTATTTCAAGTAGATTTTTTGTCCTCTCTATGGAAGTATGTCTTCATTTAACATCAGAGTTAGGTTTCTGAATATCATGATGTACAATACATGTTAAATAAAACAACTAATTTACAGCATTAACTGAAATCAGAAAACTCATAGGTCAATGTCATAATTCATGGTACATGTTAAATAAAACAGCTAGTTTTAGTTAGCTTTAGCAACTAATTTACAGCATTAACTGAAATCAGAAAACTCATAGGTCAATGTCATAATTCATAAGACAGGGTTGCATTCCTAAAATGCTTTCTGCCTGATACTAGAATTAATATAATGTAGTAATTTTCATAATTTAGTCATTACCATATTGTTCAATAATGGAATGAAATGAATGAAAAGCATGATTTAAATATAACTTTTAATTGGAAAATCTTTCATAGAAGTTATATACAATTTATGGAAAAAAAGTATTTTATAATAAAAGATACCTTAGAATTCAAAGATATTATGTCCATGATTATATTTTCTTAATGTCAGTTCTCTATCACTCACTAATAATAATGCCATTCCTATCACATATCACATCTTCAAGGCCAGCTGGACTATAGAAGAAGGGGACAGACAAGCCAGGCTTGATCCTCAAAAAATTTTTTCAAGATAGATTTTGATCACAAATCCTCTAATTGAAAAGTCAAAGCATTACCACCATGCTAAATCTGACCAATTGGTCTGTTGCAATATAGTTTAAAACAGAGTTCTTAAACAATATTGTAGACTTGAATTAGTGCTTATATAAAATAGGGTTTCCCAGTTTTTTACAACTACATTATAGATTTCCAATATGCTTTCTGTTTCTTATGCAGAAAATTTAAGAAAATAGGACTTTATTCCATTCTGCAGCCTTAAAACTTTAATGTTTCAATTAATTTAATTTTTGTTCATGATGTAATAGCAAAATGATATTAAATGATCTACTGTATCTCATTTCCTATAATTACCTTATTTTAGAAGTTATTTATATTTAAATTAAGTTCTTATATTTATTAACTAGCTTCCATTTTTTCTAATTCTATTTGTTTTTATAGTCAGAGAAATTTCATTGTAGAATAATAATTTTGTTAAAAATGTGGGGAATCAGAACTCCGAATATAATTAAAGTATAATTAAGACAAAATTAAAACAAGCAAGAGAAATAGGAGAAATAGAAAGGAATTTGAACGAGGGAGAAAAATGCCTGTTAAAATAAACATATCGAACCGACAGCAACATAACGCATCGTGTTTCGATCATCGGATAGACCTTCATCCTTAATAACATTAAATTGCTGAGAAAGTTTACATCAGGTGTCCATCAAATAGTTGCAAATCTGACACCTGGCTTGGCAAATGTTCAAGAAGTAAACATCTTAGTTCCCTGCCTGGGAAAGAGGTCATTGGTATTTAAGAGCCCATGCCACCCCCGATTGGCATTGTTGATTACGGTTTTCTGTTTTCTCGCTTTTTGGATAGCTTGCTCTTCAGAGTGCTCCATCTGCCACCTCCCATTCTGTCTGCCATCCACCCTCAAATTTCTCCAAAGAAGATGCCGAGATTCACCGACGCTTTTACAACTTCACTCGAGTCTTCAAACCTCATCGTAAATCAGGATAGAAGACCATGCTGAGTGCCCAATATCATCGTGGGATTTCTATATTTTTCTTCCAGTGCATCGATTGTGAAAGGACTAAAGACTCTGAGTAATCATCTTATAAGTTCAACTGTTGTTTGACCTACTAGAGTGAAACTGTTTTTGATGCAAATACTAATAACAGGTATCTCTTTCAAATGTCACGGGTTGATAATCGTGGATTGTACAAGTCTCTCTAAATAAAAGCAGTTGAATTTTATTTCAGCGTAGTCTTGTCACCGTTGTCTGAGTCCTCTCGTTACTCATCCTTATCTGCCATACGCCGTTTAAGCTCAAGGCCTAACGCCTGTCTTTTCGTCACTGATTCCATGTAACAGTGTATATAAGTCTCTCTAAATAAAAGAAGCAGTTGAATTTTATTTCAGCGTAGTCTTGTCGCCGTTGTCTGAGTCCTCTCGTTACTCATCCTTATCTGCAACACGCCGTTTAAGCTCAAGGCCTAACGCCTGTCTTTTCGTCACTGATTCCATGTAACAGTGCCCTCAACATAAAATTTTATTGATTTCTGTCTGTTAATGAGCATCTCATGAACTGCCTTAAAGTAGACTATGTTGTTAAAGCAGTACATGTTATTTTATAACGAGTATTTTATAATAGTATTTATTCTAGAGTAAAATAGATTATTATTGACACATTGTTTGGAAAATTATTTTTCTGTCCATTTTGTCACAAGTTTTTATATTGGCATTTTTGCTGATTGTAGATGACTTGTCTCTCTAGAACCTGACTCATTTTAAAATCTAACACTTTTTAATTTTCAAGAATGCTGGATTTTATAGAATTTACAGTAAATGACATATATTTACAAAATGGTCTGCTGCCTACAGATTATAAGATAGCTATTCATATTATATTTTATCTAAAAATAATGCAACTTAAAATTGCATTGTAAATACCTTACAAATTATAATCTTTTATAATACAGGTGCTCCTCTAATTACAAACATTCTAGTTATGAATATTTGTACTTATAAATGTGAAATTTCATTTTCAAATTTCACAAAATTTCAAAAATTGAAATAATTTTAAACAATATGATGGCAGAATGCTCTAGCAACCTATATAATGTAAAATTACACAGTTAACATATTATGGCAATACAGTGGTGCCTTGCAATTCAATGTCTGCAATTCGACATTCGAGTTTCGTGGGATGGCGCATGCACGTGCATGGATTGTGATATCATTTGCTATTTGTCAGTTCTTTTTGGGCTAATTTGGTGTTTATCCATTATTGTTTGTGTTAATTTTCAATTCTTCATTTTTCAGAAAGTAAAAAAATTTGTAATTATTATTATTTTTTTGACTGAAATGTAAGGATGGGTTCAAAGAGAACTGACCAGAGGAATAATTTAACACTCAATTGTGCAAAGAGATGAAGAAAAAAATTGTAGATAAAGTGCAGAAAGGTAGAACAATTAAAATGTAACTCGAATATGGCATTCCTAGGACAACTGTGGCAACGTTTTGCAACAGAGTGAGAAGATTATGGGTGCTAGGGGGTCTGCTGGAAGACTTCATTCCAACATCCAAGGGTTAATAAATTGTGTGTTGTGTATAAAATAGTTATTTTGTAATTTAGTGTGTTATACAATAGTAAAATACATATAATAAAGTAAATAATACAATGTATTTCTCTCACCTCACCCGTTAGGGGAATGGGGTGGGAGCAATAACAAATTAATCTATTTTACATAGTCTTATATGGGAAATAATGTCCTGCAATTCGACATTACTTCGGCGATGGATTAGTGTAGAATTGCAAGGCACCACTGCATTTGAAAATGATAGCAATTACATCAAAAAAAAAAAAAACTCGTTTCATATTTGGAACTTTTCATTGAAATCTATAAAATAAGAAACTTCTAATTGATCCAATTGTGAAATATATTACAAAATACAGTATATAAAGTTATTTCAGTACCTTTGTAGGCAAAATAACAGCAGTATCTGAATTATGAATAATCTGAATTACAAACAAAACTTATGTACAAATTATGTTGTTAACTTGAGGAGCACCTGTATAGTAACTTTTATAATGTTAAGTCAGATTCATATCAAAATTTTATGTATAAGAAGTACGGAATAAAAATTTAGTTATTAATATTTGGTTCATTTTTTAAATAGTTTTCTTCATCATCATCGTCACTTTCATGAGAAATGTGCAATTTACTAATAGTTAACAATGAATTTTCCATATTCATTATTTTATCTGAATTATTGATATCACTAAGTACACAAGATCTTGATGGTGGAGATCCTAAATCATTTGACACATTACCTTGTTGATTAAGAATAGTAATTAAAGGTAAAGAAGGATTTGATGTAAACATCACATTGCCAGCAGGTAAATCTGGTTGACAGCTATTGCTATGATTGGTATTGATGATGACTGCCATAGATGAATTCTCTTGAGGCTTTATAGGTGATAGAAAGCATTTCCTTTCTAATGAATTATCACTTGGTGGTGCCCTATATTTTATATATATTATAATTTATTTTAAATATAACATTTAAAATATTCAAATAAATACAGAAATATTAATTAAATAATTTAACTATATTTAATGCAATTAAAATGAAAATAAAATTTTTTAATGATATTGTCAAAATTTTTTAATTTTTATCAAACTTTTAAGATTTTGTAATGCAATCCTTATTAAACTATATTATAGTTACTTTATTTGATTAAATATTTATTCTAAGTAATGAATTTAAAATGTTATATAATGTAAATACCTGCACTGATTTAAATTAAATACCAATATGTTAACTAAAACTTTCTAAAACTGCTACTCAATAAAATAACAACCTTGAAACTGCTGAAGTGCTTATTTTCAAGGTTGTTATTAAATTAAATAGTTAGTTAAATTTAATAAATGTTTAAAGTTTTAATAAATGATTTTATTTAAAATTTTTTGTTTAAATAAAAATCTTCTGATAAAATTTAAATGATTAATTGACACTTATTTATAAATATAAATTTTATATAGTATTTATTATACATACTTGATATCAGAGATATTAATGTTGTCAGATGCTGGTGGACCTCTCACAACAGCATTTTCTGTTTTAGGCAACTGCAATTTTGAAAAATCTATTTGAAAAGGATGTTGGTTTTTAGCTGGATGAATTTGTTCTCGAAAAATATCATGGGCCAACTGAAGATCCAATGGACTTAATTGATTTAAATTGGGAGGATGATTAAAATCATTGGAAGATCCTTAAAAAAATGTTATGCATTATTGCATTACAGAAATAATTAAAATTTCACAATTATAACAATTATTATAACTGTGATACATTTCATTATAACTATATAATATTAGTTTATATTCAATAATAATTACTATTGTTTACAAATACATAGTTTTTTTTATCTCATAAAATTGATTTTTAATAAATATAATTAGCTTTATCACTTCTAACTTATCTTTCAAAATCTCTAACAATTATTATTACTAAGGATAAAAAATATAAGCGTTATTAAAATTAAATGTATTTTGATTACAGTACAAGTATTCCTCTAGTTATGAATATAATGTATTTATAGGATTTTTTGCTATATTGAAAAGTTTTTAAATCAAAATTTATTTTTACACCAAACTATGTAGAGATACTGAAACATACTATTTTGAAGAATATGTTTTAAATTAAACTGATTAGCAGTTTCTTATTTCAGGAATTTGAATATAAATGCCCAATTATAATTCAAGAATTTTTGGTGGAAATTTTGAAATAATCTTCTTGAATTATTGCAGTAACACATTAAACAACTTTACAGTTTTATAATGTAATACTTCTTACTGTAAATATTAAATAAAAGTAAACTATAAGCCAAATAAATAAGATAAATTGTTTATTCAAAAACGTTTTGGATATCCACATAGCTTGCCTCAGTTCAACTATAGTTATGGATATTCAAAATACATATATAATAATGCAATATTCAAAACTACAGGTACAGCTTTTTGTAATAAATGTTTACTCACTATTTAACAATGAATTCTTGTAGAAAGAGAATGGTAATATTTACTTAAATTTGGAATAAATAAAGAAAAATGAAAAATACAGATATATAGTAAATTCTGTAAAATCTGGCACATTTTACAAAGAAATAATTTTACAAGCTCATCATATATTAAAACAACTGTTTTGCACATATCTTTAAGAATTTTTTCATTTTCATCATCATCAAATATTGATGAAAATGAAATATGCTGAGTTTATATTTACAGTTTGATTTCTGATATTTTTATAAAAAAATTTATTTGATAAACCATTTAAGCATTTATGTATATCATATACATGTCATGCAAACATTATTGCACAAACACAGATAATTATCTGAAAAAAAAAAAAATATATATATATATATATAATTCATTACATTATTATTTACTGAATTATAAGTATAGATATACTCTGCTAGAATATACTAATTGGGATCAGAAAACCTATAAGTTAAGCAAAGTATACTAACTTGTATGTGAATGGTTTCTGACTAAAAATTGATGGTAGATATCTAAGCATAACTTGTGAAGAATCATATATATTCCAACTGCTTCACAAAGCATGGCATTGTTTTATTTTTATTTTATTTCAGGATTAATTATTATTTAACTTTCAACATTAATATTTCATGTTTAATCAATTTAACATTCATAAATATTTATTGACAAGTGAAACAACATCTTTGTTCATGACATAATGCTAACTTGGGAACATATCATGAAAAAAATGCTGTTTCATACATAAGTGCTATAAATTATGCAAAATTATTAGTAAAAGGAAAGTATAATAGGTACATGATGATAAATGATGTAAAATGAGAGGGTCATGCAAATTGTGACATAATGCAGTAAAAATGGTTGCATTTTATATTGTAAAACTTAAGTGTTTTATAAGTCTCAATAACTAAAATTTTTTTAGTCATAGAGACTTTTTTTTTATAAAATATAAAATGTTTATATAATTATGCACAAAAAATTAGCACTATATTGCAGAAATTACTTTATTTTGACAAACGTTGACAAACAGAAGAATGCAAAGAAATATAAAATGTTTGTTTTTCAAACAATTAAGCATAAAGATTGTAATGTAACATATTTGGATACACATTAGTTTTAAAATGCAAGACATATAGATAAGAACATAAAAACTAATAGCAGAAAATTCTTTTTACTAAACAGAGTAAAATATAATTACACAATGAAAACATTTTTCAATATATAATTGTATTTTATTCTATTTAGTAAAGAATTTTCTCTTATTATTACTGCTTGTGTTTTTTTAATATTACAAATACAATTACATATTTTTCAATATGTAATTGTATTTTATTCTATTTAGTAAAGAATTTTCTCTTATTATTACTGCTTGTGTTTTTATCTATATGGAAATTTAGTAGATAGATATTTGATTCTTATAATCTAAAACATATATCTAGTTCTAAGATATTTATATCCAGTTGTTTAAAAATTTATTTGGAAATTAAAGAATATGTTTACAATCTAAAATTACAAACTATCTGTATAAAGTAATTTCTATTTTCTAACATTTTTTTGTAATTTTTTACATAAATTCAGATAAAACTTTTAAGTAGACTGAAGTCAAATTTAATTCTTCCTGAAAATTATTTCATAATTTTGAAGTCATGCATGGTGTGTCAAAAATTATTGACAGGAAGGGAAGGGATCAAAAAATTGTTCAAAATAGAATTAGCTATGGCACAGTTTATGGATAATCCATTTGACCAAAGGATATTTCTACTAGATTGATGTGTAAATAAGCTTAATTGAATTGCTTGTTAGGATATTATTTGTTGCAATTAAAAACTTTTATTGCCTTTATTTACTTTTTATTAACAATGTTTTATTGTGAATGAAAGATTTGAAATTCTCAATAACAACATTATCATTTATGTAAGATATTTTAATGATGCAGTTATTTGCATAAAAGAGTTTCATAAAATTTAATAAAAAATAATTATTGTTCATCAAATGTTTACATTGTGATAACAATAATTATTTTTTATTGTCATCACAATGTAAACATTTGATGAACAAAAATTATTTTTTACTTCTTTTTTTTAATTATTAATTATTTTGTATTCTAATAATATTAATTTCATAATTTAATTTGATAATTATTTTGATTTTAATTAACAAATACTATATTTTCTTGATTCTAATATGCCATTAATTTAGCAATTTATTCACATAATTTTTTTCCTATTTTCATCAATAGAAGTAGGGAAACATAAAATTATTAAAATTTATTGTAAATCTAGAAAAAAACACAGTAAAAACCCAATTACAGTGAAAAAATTATTTAAAATATTAACAGCACAAAAAATTTCATATATCAACTTCAACTTCTGAAATAGAAATTGATGTTCCAATATCACCAATATGAAACTTCTGATTTTAATTTTTTTTAATTTTCAAAATATAATTAAATATAAATTATTTATTATATTTATTAAATGATAAAAATTCTAAATTTTCATATTAAACTTTCATTCAGACTGCACCAAAAAACAAATAAAACTACACAATAGCCCTTTTGCAGTCAAAAGATTTTTATTCAGAAACGCTTTCAACGCTCTTGGCGTCTTCCTCAGCTGTTACAATCTAACTAACCCTGCTTTACATGAGCAGGAGAGCTAACACATAAAAACAAACAA